>OX183132.1:480285-759835 GCA_945261195.1 Cryptosula pallasiana | reverse complement strand
TCTATTGCATGGATAGTACAAGTATATGATGTATATATTCTACTGCATGGATAGTACAAGTATATGATGTATATATTCTATTGCATGGATAGTACAAGTATATGATGTATATATTCTACTGCATGGATAGTACAAGTATATGATGTATATACTCTATTGCATGGATAGTACAATTATATGATGTATATACTCTATTGCATGGATAGTACAAGTATATGATGTATATAGTCTATTGCATGGATAGTACAAGTATATGATGTATATACTCTATTGCATGGATAGTACAAGTATATGATGTATATATTCTACTGCATGGATAGTACAAGTATATGATGTATATATACTCTATTGCATGGATAGTACAAGTATATGATGTATATACTCCATTGCATGGATAGTACAAGTATATGATGTATATACTCTATTGCATGGATAGTACAAGTATATGATGTATATACTCTATTGCATGGATAGTACAAGTATATGATGTATATACTCTATTGCATGGATAGTACAAGTATATGATGTATATACTCCATTGCATGGATAGTACAAGTATATGATGTATATAGTCTATTGCATGGATAGTACAAGTATATGATGTATATATTCTACTGCATGGATAGTACAAGTATATGATGTATATATACTCTATTGCATGGATAGTACAAGTATATGATGTATATACTCCATTGCATGGATAGTACAAGTATATGATGTATATACTCTATTGCATGGATAGTACAAGTATATGATGTATATACTCTATTGCATGGATAGTACAAGTATATGATGTATACAGTCTATTGCATGGATAGTACAAGTATATGATGTATATACTCTATTGCATGGATAGTACAAGTATATGATGTATATATTCTATTGCATGGATAGTACAAGTATATGATGTATATAGTCTATTGCATGGATAGTACAAGTATATGATGTATATACTCTACTGCATGGATAGTACAAGTATATGATGTATATACTCTATTGCATGGATAGTACAAGTATATGATGTATATACTCTATTGCATGGATAGTACAAGTATATGATGTATATATTCTATTGCATGGATAGTACAAGTATATGATGTATATATTCTATTGCATGGATAGTACAAGTATATGATGTATATACTCTATTGCATGGATAGTACAAGTATATGATGTATATACTCTATTGCATGGATAGTACAAGTATATGATGTATATACTCTATTGCATGGATAGTACAAGTATATGATGTATATAGTCTATTGCATGGATAGTACAAGTATATGATGTATATACTCTATTGCATGGATAGTACAAGTATATGATGTATATATTCTATTGCATGGATAGTACAAGTATATGATGTATATTGCATAGATAGTACAAGTATATGATGTATATACTCTATTGCATGGATAGTACAAGTATATGATGTATATATACTCTATTGCATGGATAGTACAAGTATATGATGTATATATTCTATTGCATGGATAGTACAAGTATATGATGTATATTGCATAGATAGTACAAGTATATGATGTATATACTCTATTGCATGGATAGTACAAGTATATGATGTATATATTCTATTGCATGGATAGTACAAGTATATGATGTATATTGCATAGATAGTACAAGTATATGATGTATATACTCTATTGCATGGATAGTACAAGTATATGATGTATATATACTCTATTGCATGGATAGTACAAGTATATGATGTATATAGTCTATTGCATGGATAGTACAAGTATATGATGTATATACTCTATTGCATGGATAGTACAAGTATATGATATATATACTCTATTGCATGGATAGTACAAGTATATGATGTATATATTCTATTGCATGGATAGTACAAGTATATGATGTATATACTCTATTGCATGGATAGCACAAGTATATGATGTATATATACTCTATTGCATGGATAGTACAAGTATATGATGTATATATTCTATTGCATGGATAGTACAAGTATATGATGTATATATTCTATTGCATGGATAGTACAAGTATATGATGTATATACTCTATTGCATGGATAGTACATGTATATGATGTATATACTCTATCGCATGGATAGTACAAGTATATGATGTATATACTCTATTGCATGGATAGTACAAGTATATGATGTATATAGTCTATTGCATGGATAGTACAAGTATATGATGTATATATTCTATTGCATGGATAGTACAAGTATATGATGTATATATTCTATTGCATGGATAGTACAAGTATATGATGTATATACTCTATTGCATGGATAGTACAAGTATATGATGTATATATTCTATTGCATGGATAGTACAAGTATATGATGTATATATTCTATTGCATGGATAGTACAAGTATATGATGTATATACTCTATTGCATGGATAGTACAAGTATATGATGTATATACTCTATTGCATGGATAGTACAAGTATATGATGTATATATTCTACTGCATGGATAGTACAAGTATATGATGTATATATTCTACTGCATGGATAGTACAAGTATATGATGTATATACTCTATTGCATGGATAGTACAAGTATATGATGTATATACTCTATTGCATGGATAGTACAAGTATATGATGTATATACTCTATTGCATGGATAGTACAAGTATATGATGTATATACTCTATTGCATGGATAGTACAAGTATATGATGTATATACTCTATTGCATGGATAGTACAAGTATATGATGTATATATATTCTATTGCATGGATAGTACAAGTATATGATGTATATACTCTATTGCATGGATAGTACAAGTATATGATGTATATACTCTATTGCATGGATAGTACAAGTATATGATGTATATACTCTATTGCATGGATAGTACAAGTATATGATGTATATACTCTATTGCATGGATAGTACAAGTATATGATGTATATATTCTATTGCATGGATAGTACAAGTATATGATGTATATACTCTATTGCATGGATAGTACAAGTATATGATGTATATATATTCTATTGCATGGATAGTACAAGTATATGATGTATATACTCTATTGCATGGATAGTACAAGTATATGATGCATATACTCTATTGCATGGATAGTACAAGTATATGATGTATATACTCTATTGCATGGATAGCACAAGTATATGATGTATATATACTCTATTGCATGGATAGTACAAGTATATGATGTATATACTCTATTGCATGGATAGTACAAGTATATGATGTATATACTCTATTGCATGGATAGTACAAGTATATGATGTATATACTCTATTGCATGGATAGTACAAGTATATGATGTATATACTCTATTGCATGGATAGTACAAGTATATGATGTATATACTCTATTGCATGGATAGTACAAGTATATGATGTATATACTCTATTGCATGGATAGTACAAGTATATGATGTATATACTCTATTGCATGGATAGTACAAGTATATGATATATATACTCTATTGCATGGATAGTACAAGTATATGATGTATATACTCTATTGCATGGATAGTACAAGTATATGATGTATATATTCTATTGCATGGATAGTACAAGTATATGATGTATATACTCTATTGCATGGATAGTACAAGTATATGATGTATATACTCTATTGCATGGATAGTACAAGTATATGATGTATATATTCTATTGCATGGATAGTACAAGTATATGATGTATATAGTCTATTGCATGGATAGTACAAGTATATGATGTATACAGTCTATTGCATGGATAGTACAAGTATATGATGTATATAGTCTATTGCATGGATAGTACAAGTATATGATGTATATTGCATGGATAGTACAAGTATATGATGTATATTGCATGGATAGTACAAGTATATGATGTATATATTCTATTGCATGGATAGTACAAGTATATGATGTATATACTCTATTGCATGGATAGTACAAGTATATGATGTATATACTCTATTGCATGGATAGTACAAGTATATGATGTATATACTCTATTGCATGGATAGTACAAGTATATGATGTATATACTCTATTGCATGGATAGTACAAGTATATGATGTATATATTCTACTGCATGGATAGTACAAGTATATGATGTATATACTCTATTGCATGGATAGTACAAGTATATGATGTATATACTCTATTGCATGGATAGTACAAGTATATGATGTATATACTCTATTGCATGGATAGTACAAGTATATGATGTATATACTCTATTGCATGGATAGTACAAGTATATGATGTATATACTCTATTGCATGGATAGTACAAGTATATGATGTATATACTCTACTGCATGGATAGTACAAGTATATGATGTATATACTCTATTGCATGGATAGTACAAGTATATGATGTATATATTCTACTGCATGGATAGTACAAGTATATGATGTATATACTCTATTGCATGGATAGCACAAGTATAAGATGTATATATACTCTATTGCATGGATAGTACAAGTATATGATGTATATATTCTACTGCATGGATAGTACAAGTATATGATGTATATATTCTACTGCATGGATAGTACAAGTATATGATGTATATACTCTATTGCATGGATAGTACAAGTATATGATGTATATACTCTATTGCATGGATAGTACAAGTATATGATGTATATACTCTATTGCATGGATAGTACAAGTATATGATGTATATACTCTATTGCATGGATAGTACAAGTATATGATGTATATACTCTATTGCATGGATAGTACAAGTATATGATGTATATACTCTATTGCATGGATAGTACAAGTATATGATGTATATACTCTATTGCATGGATAGTACAAGTATATGATGTATATACTCTATTGCATGGATAGTACAAGTATATGATGTATATACTCTATTGCATGGATAGCACACACAGCTGTTGACATTAAGAGAGTGTATGCAAACAAAAAAGGACATAGAATAATGAATAGATCAATAGAGAAAAGAGTATATATGTACAAAGAGAACACATCTATATGTAAATGTGAAAAAAGTGGTATATCTGTAATTTTGCCTGTCAAATCGGAGGTGCTTAAAGGACTACACTGAGAGCCATTAAAACTGCTGTAAAAAAAATTTTAATGGACTAATTTGATGTGTGGGTTTAAATTTGCAATTTGTTCTCAAACGGCAGATGCTTACAGATTTACTAGCTGGCTTAATTGTTCTAACACCAGCAATTATTTAAGGGGCATGTATAATCAAACATCTTGTTGTCCTTTCGCAAGTCTTTTCTCCCTTGGTCTTCTTCCGTGGTCGCCTCCTCCCATGATTGTCTCTCGAGGATGCCTCCTCTCGTGGTCACCTTCTCCTGTAGTAGGCTCCTTCCGCGGCCATTTTCTCAATTTAATAACAATTTTTTCATGAATGCGAGTTTTGACAATAACTATCAAGAGTAATTAGCAACATTGTGGTAATAATAAGATCAAATAATATTATTAAATAATAATAATATAATGATAACATGACGATCAATCATTATTTCTTCATTTAAAACCACCAATAATGATACATCACTTGCTTGCTGAGTATTTTTGACAGCATTATCACTATTGCCATAAACCAAGTAATTAAAGCAAGCAATAACGACAGTAGCTGGTAATAAGTAAATTAATAACAATAATAAAACAGTAACAATACACAGCTAATAACGAGAATAACTAAAATAATAGATAACAATAATAAATAAAACCGTAACAATAATTTGTTAAATAATTATTTTGGGTTGAATTTAATGGAGAAATTATTATTGGTATAGTAATGAGGTATTTTTTTTAAGTGGAAAGTGACGATGATAAAAAATGCAGTAATAATAATAACACATATTATATGATCATGTATTATTTGCTCAATAAATTTGAATGAAAAGTTTCGCAATTATAATAAATAATGCGTCATCTTTGTATAAAAAATTGTCTTATCTTCAAGTGACAGAAGTAAAGTCCATAACTGAGTAACATAACTGTACTAATAATTATAAATAAAAAAACAGAAAAGACAAGAACGACAATTTACTCAGGCCGAAAAATGATTTTGCATTCTTTACAAAGTGTAACCTATCCTACTAATAAATCAGCCAATGGTCATCGCAATGTATCCCCACCTCATCGTAACTCACCAACTTCGGCATGCTTTGTTACGAAAAAACCAGACGTGCTCACAGATGTCGCGAAAAGTAGGTGCGTTGTGACGATTTAAAAACATGAAATTTACAAAAATCTTCGGTTTGAGAACAAATGTCAAATTTCAAAAATCAAATTTCTATGTTAGTGCAGTTTGACATCATTTCCTCTCAGTACGCATAGATTGCAACACTCTTCCGTAACATTTGTGCAAGTTTGTTAGCTCACTAGTGTCTGCAGTGTGCCAGCAGACAGCTAACTAGTGTCTGCAATGTGCCAGCAGACAGCTCACTAGTGTCTGCAATGTGCCAGCAGACAGCTCACTAGTGTCTGCAATGTGCCAGCAGACAGCTCACTAGTGTCTGCAATGTGCCAACAGACAGCTCACTAGTGTCTGCAATGTGCCAGCAGACAGCTCACTAGTGTCTGCAATGTGCCAGCAGACAGCACACTTCATCTTTGACAAAGAGCGGGGAGAAAGAGAAGAAGGGATAGTAGGTGATTGTCGAGCTTGGCAGAGGTGGAACAAGATAGAGAGTGGGAAGTAGATCAGGACGGGCGAAGTGTGAGGAGGGTGGGGGAGGAGAAATGATACACACACACTTACAAGTTAAAGTACATAAATAAAATGAAGAGTAGATATAGCTAATAAAACACTGGAAGCAGTAAAATTTTCATTGTTACTTACACCTGCAGTGCCCTGTCACCCTCTGCTTCCATCACATCCAAAAACTCCTTGTAGGTCGTGTAGAAGTCATACTGCTCTCCTAATGGCAAGCAGTTGCTCGCTTTTACGGCAGATGCAATCGTTGGCAAAACAGCCTGAAACCAAACAATAAAGTTATAGCACGCTGAGGAAAGACAATTCTTATAAAATATATATATAATAATAACATATTTTGATACATACAATAACATAATAATAATAATGACTCACTTAGAAATTATGCATACACTACAAAACTCACTGTATCAGACATGGACTACATGCTCAAACTAAGGCATGAACAGCTAAACGTAGAAAGTTGTAATTTGACCGGAATTGTCAAGCTTTGCTATGATGATGTAGCCTACTCTATATCACTCTCTATCAAAAAAAAATGCTAGAAATAAAAATCCACTAAACTAGGAAAATTCCAAGTATTTACTTATTATCAATTCTTTTTTTTTGCAAATAATAACAATAATTTCAAAATTAAAACTCTTTTTTTTCTTGTAACTAATAGTAATAATACTTTTCATATTAAATATATTATTTTAATTATCATCTATTAACAAAATATTATCATTATTTATTGATCAATAAAATATTATTATTAGTTGTAGATAGTTTGGGGATAGTAGTATTATTTGTTGCGGTAGACAGATGATGATGTCATACAAAATAATCACGTGAATGGATACTAATAACTAAGTCTAGTTTAGTGTGTTGAAATTAGCGTATTATTATTTTCCATTTAGTATTATCAGGATCATTAACCATTAAGCATTTTTTCGACTTGCCATAATATTAATATGGCTATTATTATTTATTTCTCGATTAATTATATTTCTTATAAATTAAAAAATTAATTAACCCCATAGCAGCTAGAAGACTCACTGTGCTGTTGTTATATGCAGAAACCCAACATCAACAGCAATTCATTTCAACAAAAACATAACAGCAGTCGGCGAACTTAACCACCATAACAAAGATGCTATGAATCAAGTTTATAAGGCAGAAGTAGAAGAACCACAACATCTGCCTCGGAAGTCAGGGTTGGAAAACAACATGGTTTTAATTAATTAACTGAATAAAACCAGATTCTTTTGTTTAAACCGGTTTTTACGATTTAAATGGATTGAAAGCAGTTTGAATGCACTCAATGCAGTCATTAAAAATTGTATTTGGTCAGCTGAATGGTTTAAGGAATGCCAGTTAATATGTAGGAATTAGCTTGTTAAAAATGTTATTTTTATTTCCACCAAGGCAGATATGTGGTATAGCATGTCACTGATATCTAACTAAATGACTGATTGTACAATGAAACTACATGAAACGGAAAACAAACATTCACGCAAACTGTAACAACTGAATGGCATCACCATAGCAAGACACAAGATTGTTGGTGTTTTTGCGTATTGCGCATTGGAGAATAGATAAACAAACATGTTGTGGTTTTTTGAGTGCCAAGTCAAAGATTTCGCTGTTTCGAGTGAACCATCCCAAAAGTGAAGTTACATCAATCATATGTGGTTCATCCTTCAATCCTTTATTTTAGTGATTGGCTGAAACTGAACTGAAAAGTTGGTTTCATTCTTTTAGATTTTTAGATTAACCAACAGAATTAATGAGACCATGGCTTAAGTAAATGTTGTGAAGCAGATAAGTTGCGCGTTCAGCTTTGAAAAAATGGACCAACCACAACAATATTATCTCAAAAACCCCACAAACATCAACTACAAGATCATTATATGTACATACAATTATAACCAACAGTCATGTTGAGGGACCCAGTGCAATATCCAATGGGGTCCCGGCAGAGTAGTTTCACTTTAGCGGTGTAACTGGAAGTAGCTTAGTCGATCGTTGAACTTATCATTAGAAATCAAGACTTGCTTGACTATTATTTTGATGTGAGGAAATTTGAACAAATAATATGACAAAAATGATGTTGTTGAGGAAGCTCAAAGAATAAAAGCTTTTGGAAAATATTTTTTGAAAAAAATTTGGTTTATTCAGTTAAAAAAAAATAATTAAATATCATGTTCACGGGTAAAATCATAGTTTCATATTTTGGGTTTAATTGAGCTTGCCAACGTAAACTAATGAAAGCGTGCCCTTAACGATTACTGTGGTTTGCTTTCACAGAGCCGTTGTAGTTTTACAATTTATGTTGATGGCGCATCGTCAGTATTACATACCCCTAACTTATCAGCCGCTGTGAATAAAAAAAATTTCTTTAGTAATTGTAAAAATAAAGTCACTTTCATTTTAATAGCATTGTTGGTGGAAAGCGGGCTTCTGGTTTCTTTAATAATAGCTCCACACAAAAATGTGCCGGGACCCCATTAGGAAGTAACCAATGTCATTGAACCATATATCCACATCAACACCTTGTAAGAACCATATATCCAAATTAACACCTTGTAAGAACAGTATAAAAATGATGAGCCTCTCTCGCTCTCTACCTATCTACCTACAGACCACCCACCAAGAGGTTATGGACACATGACTGATTAGTAGTGGTTAGTGTACACGGAGCCAGTCATAAACGGTCAAGCGTGTCCTTGCGTCACATGTATTTAACATACTAATTTTATATATTATATTGTAATAACATCATACTACTACTATATATTATTATTGTTGTTCACCAACAATTTATTAACATCGTACATCCATAATAATAACAAACAGCAACAGCAGCTACACCACCCATCCAATAATTATAGTAGTATTCTTCATTAGGATAAACAAATGCACTTACTACTGTAACCTTACTACTATTTGGTCACATTGTTGTAAAAAATAGACAAATTATTGGGTTAATAAGAAGATAAAAAAAGTCAATACATAATGATTGATAAGGTGTCTAGGACAAGTTACAGAGCTCCAGGGCGGTTTGTGCTGGTGTCATAATAATAATGCCTCAAAGTTTGAGAGGGGTGAACATATTACTGCAAAATGCTCTGACACTGTGAGAACTCTTGGGCTTTTGCGACGTACAATATCACGAGCACCCGAAAAAATTAAGCTACTGGCCTACAAAACTCTATGTAGACCCAAACTTGAGTATGCCGCCGAGCTCTGGGATCTTTATTTGATCAAACACATAAATGACTTGGAACTGGTGCAGAATAAGACTGTGCGTTTCACAGGGAACATAAAGAGGAGATCTGGAGTCACCGAGAAAAAAAAGCCTTGGGGCTTGGATTACTTTTAAGTTGGAAAAGGACCCAGCGATTGCGAATGTTTTGTTTTTTACTTAGTCATCCAGAAGAGCTTCTTCAAGAAATAAACAAAATGATAAACCAGTTTTTTTCTACCCAAAGTCATAATACAAGATCTCAGACGCAAGGTATTGAACAGGAAATGGCTCCAGCTAGCCCAAGAAATTTAACCGCTGTATGCTGCGCAGCTCTATTACAGTAGAACGACCGTAAATGACAGAGGATGACTCCCAGCTTGTGACCTACAGGAAGAACAACAAAGACAATGAACACTGCTCTTTGTGATGAGCTATCCAAAACTGTGTACATGACATATGTATTGTACTCTTTCTTCCACTAGTCAATATCTTATATAATCAGGCCAGTGTTACACCTATTTATGTTGCTCTGCATTAGCCACCCTTCTTTCATATATTGCACAAAGGCTACATGCAGACAAAGGACGTTATGTAATATTTTATATAAATACTGGTTGCTGCTGCCTCACAACTCAGAGTAGTTGGAGCACAGACAGAAGTAACCAAGATTACAAGCTACACTACTCTCACACACTCTCTTTCTCTCTTCTTGCTTACATGAAGACAGCAATACCTACTGCAGCAATAGAAGTCTTGCAATAGATTACAAGCATGCAGTCCAGCACTCAGTCCAGCATATAACCCAGCTATGACGGCCTGCACTACTAACAAGTACTGTGTTGGATGACGAGTTTGTGTGTTACAGGAAGTTCAAGGTTATAACATAGGTTCTATCGGTATTGGCTTAACCAAGGAATACAGGTACATACACAGGTTACGGGAACTTGGGCTAATTAGAGAAGTTCTTCTTGAGTTACGATTTACTGGTAAGTGGGTGTGTTTTCTTGCTTCTCTTGCGATCCCTTCATCTAACATGGCGCAGTCGGCATAGGACCTGGTGATATTGTTATTTTGTGTATTGTTGGAATTATTTACTGGTACAAGGGAGGTGTGTGTGAGGCTTTTGGTGCCGTGTGGGCACTGAGAGAGAGTAGGTCAAGAGGTGCTAGGGCCGCGTGGGTACTCCGTGGTGTGTGGTGATAGAGGTGTGTGTAGTAGAGGTGTTGGGTGCTTCAGAGCTGTGAGCTCTCAGTGTTTAGTAGCTATTGGGAAATTGGTGCAGTGTTAATTTTTTGGTGAAGTGGTAATTTGTTCGAGGGTGCAGTGTTTATACATGGTATTTATTTGTGATATTTTTATTGTTGATTATTTACCAGGATAAGGGTACAGTGGAGTTATTACGTATATTGTGGACTATTATTGTGTTGTGTTTACTTGTACATTGGATAAGGGAACCGTGGATTTATTTTGGGATATTGTGAATTATCATTGCCATTGTTGTGTTGTGGTTACTTGTACATTGGTTATTACTGTGGTGGAGAGGGGCTACTGTACTGATATTGTACAGATATTGTTGGGTGATTATTGTGTTGAATAACTATAACAGGGATGAGTCGGAGACTTGACTTATCGTCGTTTCCGAAGCTAAGGTTAGCGGGTGTTAATGTTTCTGAGGAATTCAACAATTGGTTGACTCAGTATATGGTGTCTGCTGAGGTAGTAGCTTTGACTTTGGGTACTGAGAAGGTGAAAATTCATGGGGATGAGGTTGTTGTATATGTGTTTAGAGGTAGAACTAAACTACTAGCCTTATTAAGTGCTATAGGTAGTGATGGTATAGGGATACTGCAGTCGCTAGGATTTGATTTAAATGACCAGACTGATGATGGGTTTGAAAGGGCAGTAGATTTGTTAAAAGATCACTACGACCGTAGTGAAAGTGTCTACGTTAAGACAATGAGGTTCGTGACAGTGTCACGGGCTTGTGGGGAAGATGAAAGGGAGTACTTACTCAGAGTTGAGAAACTAAGCAGGGAAATGGATTTTGGGCATAACAATGACGAGTTCAGGCAACGCTTTTCCGTTGCTCTAGCTGTTAATGGTTTAAGGAATTCATCTGTGCGTAAATTGCTTATGCAAGAGACTACCCTTAGCTGGAAAAAGTTAGATACTAAGTTGGCAGCCAGGCAGTTGGCTAATGCTTCAGAAGAAATTCTGAATGCCTCTAGGACCGGCCGTTCGGTATATGAGGTAGCTAAGTATAGACAGGGAAATCCACGGGAGGCCGTGGATAGCAAGGTTACGTACCGTTCAAGAGACAGTAGTAGGTCTAGAGATGGTAGTGTGGAAAAGGGCTCATATTCCTGTGGCCATAGAAGCTGCAGCCCAGGCGAGAGGCGTAGCGAATATAAAGGGTATCGTGACCATAAGGGAGATAGGCATTATGAGAGTAGGTATGATGCAGAGTCCTATCGACACCGCAGCCCAGATGGCAGGTATTCTCCTAGGTATGAGGCGACGTCCCATGGACGCCGTAGCCCAGATAGCAGGTATTCTCCTAAGTACGATGCGACGTCCCATGGACGCCGTAGCCCAGATAGTAGGTACTCTCCTCGATCACCTCGAGGTTCACCTACAACAAGTAAAAGGTCTGGACGGTTTAGCTCCCCAACTAGAGGAGACAACTGTTTCCAGTGTGGTAGAAAGGGGCATCAAGTCCGTCATTGCCCGGATGTAAGGTGCTTTCAGTGTAATCTGAGGGTCCATACCTCTAGAGATTGCAACAATAGGTGGGAAGGTGACAATAACAGGTCACGACACAGGGATAGTAGTGGTAATGAAGGTTCTCCACGTAAAGTAAGATTTGTGAACAATGTTGTTGGTGATACTGGTAGCAGGAAATGTAGCATCAAACGCTTTGTCAAAGTATATGGTAAAGAGGTAGAGATTGTATTAGACACTGGAGCTGAAGTGTCAGTGGTAACTGAGGATACTGGCAGGTTTCTGAATTTGAGATTATGTAAACTGGTTAATAATCTCATTGGGGTTGATGGTTCCAGGCTGAATGTCAGCGGGAAGTCAAATGTTTGCATTAATGACTTTCCCAGATCTATAGTGACGCCAGATTATGTTGTAAAAGGGTCCTCTGTGAACCTGTTAGGTATTGAGGATATCAGAAAACTCAAACTGTTAACAAACAGTACTGAGTTAGGAGTCAAAGGCAAGTGTATGCAAGGTGTATGGGAACGCAGAGGTATTGCTGTTATAAAGGGCAGCGGAGCAAATGAGAACGCTCATATCTAATGGTGGTGGCAATGCCTCACCAATGCAGATGGCGTAAAAAGCTTCTGCTGGTATAACTGCAAAAGCAGTGCCCGCACTTAGTGTGGAAAGCTCTAGCGTCTGCAGGGAGGAGTCCCAGACCCCCTCAGAGCAGTGTCAGTTGGGTGCAATAGGTAGAAATGGTTGGTGGCAACACCGAAGGCAAAATGAATTGGGAAGATACCAGGAAGGTTGATCCTAAGAACCTTCCATGGGAAGATACTGTGCAAAGAACTGTACTGGTTGGCCCTAAGGAGACTGGTTCAAGGGGAGATACTGTTAAGGTTGACACAAGGAGAGGAGTTGAGGAATATCCTGTAATGGGTGACCCCCAGGAAAATGATTGGGTTTCGGCCCATGGTAGATGGTGTGATGGCAAGTTTGCTATAAGGTAGAAAGTATTTATTATAACTAGGTATACGGTATTGAGGTAAAAGTATTAATAAGGTATGTATCTGTTACAAGTAATTATCCCAGGTATGTATGGTGTGAAGCTTTGATTTTCACCCCCGGTATTTAGACTTGACATATGATTTAAGGCTAGTGCTTCAGCTAACCATGATTAGTTAGGCTTGATCGCACGCAACGGGTAATTTGTTCCATGTTATGATGTCAGCTTGATAGCTCACTGGGTTTATCAAAGGGGGAGGGGCATGTTGGATGACAAGTTTGTGTGTTACAGGAAGTTCAAGGTTATAACATAGGTTCTATCGGTATTGGCTTAACCAAGGAATACAGGCACATACACTGGTTACGGGAACTTGGGCTAATTGGAGAAGTTCTTCTTGAGTTACGATTTACTGTTAAGTGGATGTGTTTTCTTGCTTCTCCTGCGATCCCTTCACCTGCTCATGCTACTGAACCGCCATCTGCAGTCTAGTCTGGTACTGAGGGAGGTGCAGGTACCTGCTACCTAGTGAATTGCACATCATTACAAAATCCTGCACAGTATTTCTGTAGCAATTTTTACAAACAGTAGAATGTATTATAACAGTTTTATAATAATGCAGACAGGTAGAGAAATAATAGCTCTGTAGTAGTCAAATAAACGAATGTTGTTAGTAGTAGTAGTGTATGTTTCTTTTAGATCATCATTGATGGCCTCATCTTCCGCTAGTAGAGTGATCTAGAGGCTCATTATTTTAAACTTGAACTTCAATAATAATGATGATAATAATAAATATAATAATAATAACACTACTACTCCTATCAAAAACAATTAATTAATAATTATTGCTTCAGCAAAGATTATTAATCCAGGTTTGAGTAATCACTTTATCATTACGGCGTGTATTAGCACAAACAAGAAGCGTAAGCAATTAGCCAGGAAAGCCATAAAAATGAATGGTAAAGTTGATCTCGAGAAATTCAGCATTGTGTTGCACGAGATTGATGATCAATTGTCTAAAACCTCCAACATCGATGAGATGTGGAATATGTTCTGAGCAGGATTGAGTAATGCTATTGATAGCTTTGTTCCTACAAAAACTGTCAGGATAAAAACAAATCTTCCTTTTTGGTTCAACAAGGATGCCTCCAAACTGGTTCAGAAGCAACGCAGAACATATAAACAATTTAAAACTACAGGCAACCCTTTTCTTCTACAACGCTACCAAACAGAGAGGAAGGAAACAAAGAAGGCTATACACAAAATCAAGAAAGAATATATTGAAAACAAAATCTGTAATCCCCTGAAAAAAGGCAACAGCAAACCCTTCTACAGACACATCAAGCAAACTGACAAATCGGAAAAACGAATAAGATTATCTCAGCCAGACCACTGAAGATGCAACCAAGTGTGCCACGTTTTTAAATGAATTTTTTCATGGACAATTTTGCAAAAAACATCAACTTGAACTACAACCATATAATCGGACTGAGTATACAGGGCCAAAAATTGTACCTGAAAGAATTGAGAACCTAATCAGAAATTTAAAACCAGGGAAGGCACCAGGACCTGATTCACTCCGCAAAGAAGACTTGCAAATAGATATTAAATTAACCTCTCATTGCCTTACTCGCATATACAATAGATCTCTTGAAATTGGGAAATCATCCTCCGGTTGGAAGTTAGCAAATGTTACGCCAATCCACAGAAAAGGTCAAATGGATCTACCCAACAATTATAGACCTGTGTCATTAACAAGCATACCCTACAAAATTCTAGAACATGCTGTTCTGAGAACATTAAACTCAAAAATGGACTCTGTCCTTCATAACCGCCAACATGGATCTATGAGAGAATTGTCCTGTGAAACGCAGCTTTGTGGCACAATGCATGACATTCCAAGCTCAACAGAAGACTCAAACAGTATACACGCAGTTATACTGGACTTTACCAAAGCATTTGACAGGGTTCCCCATGGTCTGCTAATGCAAAAACTATCAGCTATAGAGGGTATTGACAATTATCTACTAAGCTGGATACACGACTTCTTAACTGGTCGCAATAAGTGTGTAGTCCTCAATGGTGATAAATCTAGCATGATGCCAGTCACCTCAGGAGTACCACAAGGATCTGTCTTAGGACCCACCCTCTTCCTGACATACATTAATGACCTCCCAGATTGTGTGGATTGCTCTGTTAGCCTGTTTGCAGATGATACCTTAATTTATCAAGTTGTCAATGACGCATCTGATGAAAGGCATTTCCAAAGAAACATTGACATGCTGAAACTATGGGCAGATAAATGGGAAATAGATTTTAATGCCACGAAATGCCATGTCCTTGGGTTCAACAACAAAAATGTAATACCTAAGTATACACTTGGTGGCGAAATACTAGAACATGTGGAGGACACACGCTATTTAGGGGTTAAATTTCAGTCGAAACTGAGATTTGACAAGCATATTCACAACAAAACTTTACTTGCTAAACGACAATTGGGCATGCTAAAAAGGGCATTACACTGGGCCCCTCAGGCTGCTAAATTACAAGCCTATAAATCACTCTGTCGTCCACAACTAGAGTATGCCGTTTTTGAAAAAACATATATCAGATATGGAAAGCTTGCAGAACCAAGCAGTACGCTTTATCTGCCACCTCAAAGGGAGAGAGAATGTATCAGATGGAAAGGAAGATATTGGACTTGAACTACTAGAACGACAACGAAGGGACATCCGGCTAAGACTTCTAATGTTGAGAATCCTTAATGAAGGTGATAAACTATCAGCGCTTAATGCACAGGCCTACTGCAGAAAATTTGGTGGAATTTGGACCATTTTTCGGAATTTTATGTTGTGTTTTGTTGTTGGTGTTTGGAAGGTAAGTCATGATTTCACACACCTGTCTTCACGTGCTGGCCTGCTGACTCAAAAATAATTTGGGCAGCACCTCACCAAGAAATCACCAAAAATTATACCCTCTGGGCTGTCGATACTGACCTTTTTTATTCCAATCTGACCACTACCTGAGAAGCAGCAACCGCGTGTTTCCAAAGTTTTGCTTGCAAATGGCCTGTCACGCAAAATTTCTTCACATCACCCGAGTCTCCTAAACTGGCAAGTCCTAGTTTACAAGGGGGTGCACGGACACTCATCTCAGCTTTAACATTATTGGAAACTCGTAAAAGCCCGCGGGAATTTTTGTCAGAATATACAAGAGGGGCTTCAAGAATTTGCCAAAAAAAATAAACGATACAGCCTTTACGTACTGGTTGCATAGACCAAACGCTCTCGTCGAACAGTTGAGAGGCGGTAAAGTGTTTAATTATTACCGGGCGCATCGTCTGTATTTTTTTCGGCAGTCATGTGTTGTGGGTCCTCACAATATTAATACGGGTTAATACGCGAGCCCGTAGTTTCAAAGTTGAGATGAGGACTTTCCGTCACCCCCGTGTGTTACGCTTCGTTATTTTAGGAGACTCGGGTGATGTGAAGAAATTTTGCGTGACAGGCCATTTTGCAAGCAAAACTTTGGAAACACGCGGTTGCTGCTTCTCAGGTAGTGGTCAGATTGGAATAAAAAAGGTCAGTATCGACAGCCCAGGGGGTATACTTTTTGGTGATTTCTTGGTGGGGTACTGCCTAAATTATTCTTTAGTCAGCAGACCAGCACGTGAAGACAGGTGTGTGAAATTATGACTTACCTTCCAAACACCAACAACAAAACACAACATAAAATTCCGAAAAATGGTCCAAATTCCACCAAATTTTCTGCAGTAGGCCTGTGGCTTAATGCTTCATATGATGAGCTCATCAACAATAAAGCATCTGACACTAACATTCAAACTAGAGCTCAGAGTAAAGGAATACCCTCATCTATAGGTGCTACTAAAACTGAGTATCATAACAGCTTCTTACTAAGAACAATAAGAGACCTCAAAATAAATACTAGCGATTGCCAGACTCTCACAGTTTAAACAAAACTTCTTGCAAGTTTATAGCTAGTGCAAAACCGTTGCGGTCGCCGTGTAATATGAACAAAAGCATTGTTATAAAAATTTGTCCCGCAGAAATTGTGATTTTCTCAAGTCCCAAAATTCACATTTCTTTTCATATCTTTTAAACTAAAGTTCATAGAGACAAAAATCCAATTGCTATAGCTAGAGCAATCTACCGCGCAGGCATCTGTCTATGAATCTTTTTCTTACATCACCCATAGACTTGAGAAAATGCCTTCATATGTTCGGTTTTTATCCAAAATCTACCAGTTTCCTGTAGGGCATCAACATATTGTTGTAGGTCTATAAAATAGACTGTGAAGTTAGGATTTGAATGCTGTATAATTATTGTAGGGTGATCAATGTATTTTGATAAAGAAAAGGTTTTTCAAAGACGCCCCTCGACTAAAATTATTTTTCATCTTAGCCATTTATAAATTAGCCTAACCACAATTATTGCAAGCGCATCACGGGTGTATCATATGCGCAGAGTGTTTTAGGTTAATAATGGGGTTACCGCAAACGCTACGGTTAATGATGATCAGTAGTCATTATTAGTATCGCGGCTATTTATCTGTCATCATTATTGATTTAATTTTAATTTATTCCGGTTCATAATTAATATAATATTATATCTGTTAATCAAGAAAAACATCATTGAATGATAACAGCTAGTGGTAATAAATATGATATAGCAAAATTCAATATCATCAATAACCATTAGTTTTAATAATTATTAATTAATTAGTTATTGAAATTTATTTATTAATTATGATTATTAAATTAATTACAAGACTTCTGATGATGACACCTGTCTATATCAACTGAGATACAGAACTTGTTGTTTTTTGTGTAGTCCAGCTACTTCTACAAAATAATGTTATATAGCCAATGCAAAGCATTTATAATAATTGTTACAAATGGGTCTGTCCATAAATAAAGAACTTTTTAAGAAAATTTAAAACTCATTCAGCCAACTCAAAATTTTAAGAGCTAATAATACACATATATGAAAATGATAAAAGTTAAGAGGATTTTTTCACTCATGTGAATATTACTTGTAATATCAGAGCTAGAAGTTGGTCTAATGAACTCTAACTTTTTAAACATTTTTTTACATGTTTTTTGAACATAGATTTCACCTAAACTATATTACACTAGTGAATGGGCAGCAAATAAATTTCACTCTTGAAGCTGTTTGATATCATTATCTCAAACTACAAGTGAGAATATATCTTTTGTATTGAACATATCCCCCTTTTCTCAACTAGCCCCCAATTGTCCCATCAGTAGTCAAAAAGGTAGAATAATTTATCCTACCACTATAATTTTGGTTCAAGTAAAAAAAACTTATGGATGCAAAGTAAGTTACTTGTTGGCCATGTCTGTACGAAAAATCAGGTCTCCAGACCTAGTAGTGTCTGAGATATTAATCTACTGATGGGACAAGGTAACTGATGGGACAGCCATAGCCTCAATCGAAACAATGGATTTACTCAGTCTAATCCCTCAATTATGTGTCTTGGTGCATCGCCAATTCACCTACACCTATAATTAAATGTTTGTTAGTGTTCTTTGAAGTATTGCAGACAATTTAAAGGAATTTATTGGTATTTACTCAAGACGGTGGTGGTGAGAGTCATCCTATTGGTAGAACCAAGTTTTGTCAACTGAGACCAGCTCATGTACTCCCTATAAACAATATGTCTCAAAATGTATGCGTTTGTGCAATTCATGAAAACGTGCTGTTATGTGTTTCTGTTCTTTCTAAATGTGCTCCCGAACTCCCTGTGTCTGGTAGAGAGCTCATCAATGCCACCATTTGTGATAGAAAGAACCAGGTGTGCATGAACATGTCTAATTCTAAGTGCTCTCAATGCAAATCTGTTGCTGAGTTTTATCTATCTGCCATTCCAGAGCAAGACAAGCAAGTAGTTTGGTTTCAGTGGCAAACTGTAGAAGGGCGAGTGCAGAAAGTACGATATGAGGGAATGGTAACTGAGCTAATTGATAGATTGGTTAATCAGTGGAGTCAGTTTTTGACACACTGCTATACAAAAGATGCTCAAGCATCTTACTTTGAGAGTTGCAAATCGGCGCTTTCTGAAAAGGACGCGGTGATCCAAGTTGATTTCAGTGAAAATTACCAGACTTTGCACCATGATGAAATACAGTCTGCTCACTGGGCATACAGCCAAGTAACTGTTTTCACATGTTGTTTCTGGACCATCAAAGGTGTCCGCAGTGTATGCGTGCTCAGTGACCATTTATCACATGACAAGTATGCTGTTCACGAATATCTTTGTCGGCTGCTAAAATTGATAAAAAATGAGTACAACTTGGTTAACAAAATCAAAGTGTTTACTGATGGATCCGCTGCCCAGTTTAAAAACCGATTTCTTTTTGCGAACTTGTGGTGGTACCAAACAGCCTATGATCTAGACCATTTTAAATGGAATTTTTTTGCTACGTCGCACGGCAAAGGATCGGTTGATGGCCTTGGTGGTGCTTTAAAAAGAACTGTGAGAAATTCGGTTTTGAGCAAAAAAGCTATTGTGGAAAATGCTGATGACTTTGCACTAACATGAAAAGCCTCTAAAACTTCTGTCACTATTATAGTTGTAAAACCTGAGGAGATAATTGGTAACAAACAGTTTCTTGATAAAAAATGGGATAATGTTTCATCGTTGAAAAGAACACAAAATGTGCACCACTTGGTACCCTGCAGCGCAGTTCAAGTAAGACATAGCCGGGTCAGCGCAGGTCTGATAGTCGAAACTCATAGTTTTGCCAAAGATCCTGTACTTGATCAAATCAACAACACGGTCAGCAAAGAAGCTGAGACTGACGTTAGTGGTACTGCCAATGCTACCGGGTCTGCAATTAATGCAGAAACTCTACCCGGTAGCTTTGTATTGGTTGATTTACCAGTAGCAAAAAAGAACAAGAATCGTTCGTATGTGGCTGTAGTCAAAACTGTTGACAAGGAGGAAATTGAACTTCAATTCTTGAAACGGGTAGCCTCCACTGAAAATACATTTGTTCTGAAGCCAAACGACATTTCTTGGGTAGAATCGAGCCGCATAGTCAAACTACTTGCTTGCCCATCCCTCAACAAGAGAGAGAATTATTGTTTTAAAGAAAACCTTCATTTTGTAGATTAAAAGCTTTTGTCTATTTAGGAAGTGCAATTGTTTTGAGTTGTGCTATTTCACTTTATTAGTACAGGCCATCATCTTTGGCATTCATATTACTATTTTACTCGTTGTGCTAACTTGATCTAAATCTGAGTTTAATCACTATTCTATAGTATTTTTTGTGCAAAACAAAGTCTAGGTACATATTATGCTTTTTTCTAAATAAAATCTGAAATGTACACCTTGTATTGCAGTTCATTATTGAATATCTTTCAGAAGTGTCCTATCAGTAGTAAAAAGTCGTCCCATCAGTAGTAGCTTCAATTGAATACCAGCTGCCCTGATGTGGACCTAAAGCTTAAAAACTTAGCTATTTGGAAAGCTTAACATCTGTCAAGCATAGTGTACCCTGCATACTTTCAAATCTCAAGTCAAATCACAAGATTTTCACATATAGTATAGGTATACTGAAATTCAACATTTTCTGACGTCCCATCAGTTACCACTTGGAATACATTTTGTTCGCGGTCTGTTAACACTAAATGATTTTTCTTTGCATCATTAGAAAGCTGACAAAATTCTGTATTTAGAACACTAAAATATGCAAGTATTGGTTGCTATATGAAGGCTTAAGACTTGAAAAACTTCTCCAAATGTCCCATCAGTATTTATGGACACACCCAAATACATTGTATAATTAATTATTGAGGCGTACGCATGATGTATCTATATATATATAACACGCGTCGCTTCATGCGTGCGTCAACACTAATAATTGCCTGCAAAAAACAAAGAACATTTATTTACCATGCATTTTTTGACTTAAAAGTACATTTAGTAAAACTGGTTTTTAACAGTTAAATATTGAGGTCACAATAGCAAATTTGGTCTCATTGTATCCACAACATATTTTGCTACCCACTGAAACTATTTAAAAAATTTTCAGAAAAATTTGACAAAACTTTTTGCACTATCTAAAGTTTATTTAATGCTTGTACTACTCTCTAACATAACTACCTAATTACTCGAAAATTGAAAATCACTGACAACCAAATTTTAACACATGAGGCGCACCACTTCCACATTATGTCGTCTAGTGTGAAGACAACTACGAGGTAATAATTAATAATAATAATTATTATTACTACTGTACAGGATTTCACTCTGTGGTAGCTTGGCCTTGACACCTGTACGTCCTCCCGCTACCAATTGTAGGCTCTGCTTAAGTAGTGGCACAGCTACGACCTTCTGCTGACTCAGTGACTAGTCATTACTGACTGTTAGCTGAGCCGGCCAGTCTCACTAATGCTCCCTACAGCCGAGGCCGAACAATGTTAGGCAGGGCCGAACAGCCTGGCTAGTGTGTTGTCTGATTGCTATACTACTTGTGCAAGAATGTATCGTTATAGCAGGCTATAGTGGATAGTGTATTGCAATGTGTGGTATAGTGCGCTGTGAAGTGTTTTGTTAGACAAAGTGACTTCTGAGAGTGTGCAGGGTAACTCTGATTTATTGTATCAAGACAAGACATTTTATAATAAACTGTTACACAAAGAAAGGTATAAGGTATAATGTGGATACACGCCTTGTTACATATGATTGGCTAGTTCAAGACAGTTAGCACCTCCTTGAATAAAATAGATAAAGAATAGTTACACCCATTGACAGTAATTGGGTGAAGCTGGCATAGAACAAAAGAATGGTTCCACCCATCGATAATAATTGGGTGGAGCCGAGACATAGAACAAGTAAACATAGAATGTTAAGGTAAGACAACTTCGAATGTACATAGAACGACATGACAGGTAAGGTAAAATAAATCTATGTGGTGCTCGTGTTACTAGAGCGATGGTTACGTTTATGGCGTCCCTTACACGCGCCGCCCCATTGGCGACACAGCCAATGAAAAAATAAGCCATAAACAGGCTTACATGTCTCTGTTTAAGCTCCTCTGCTCTTGTCGCATCTTGGTCTTGACATCTTCGGCCTCTTGAAGAAGTTTGTAGGCTCCCCTAGTTAGCCGATGCAGCTCTTCCTCCATCTGTTCTAATCTCCTGATGCTGTCCCTTCTTCTCCTAGCTTTCTCATGTTCGTTGTCCAACTGCAGTGACGATCGCCAATGCCTGGGCTGTCGGTGCATCGTGCTGTTGCTCTCTGGCGTTCTCCTCCTGTGTTGAGGGGTTGTTGATTTTCTTAGAGTTGTCTCCCTTCTCTGAGGTGGTGGTGTTGTACTCATCTTTCTCTTTTTTGTCGGGGGGGATGACTCTAACTTTTCGCCTAGCCGTTTCTGTATCGGTATTTGGACGAGTATTTGTTCTCGTTTTCCTTCTTGGCTTGGTGTTGGCGTGCCGAACTCGGCGGGATGTTGCCAACCGCGTACTTGGCAGAATTCGGCATAAGTGTCTCTGTCTACTTCATAGAGCGGCTTGTTGGCTCCGCCATGCTCTTCGGCTCCGTGGTGGCTCTTGATATGTTTGACGATGGCGTCACGTGAGGGGCTCTTCTTGCCGCAATGGCAGAAGAAGAAGGTGTAGTGTTGCCTCACGTGATATATGATTCTTTTCCTGGAGTGGCGTAAGTTGCACAGGCGGCATCTCCATTCATCGTCGTCTGTTCCTACTTTTTCTGTTGCATCTTTGATGGCTCTCATTGTTGCGCCGGTGAGCCATATCTCTCTCAGTTGGTTGAAGTTTGGCTTCTTCTCTGTGCTGTCGGCTACAATAGAGATGTTGTTGAGCCGAATTGATGGAGTGGTGCAGGCTGTTGTCGTCGTCACCTCTTTGTGAGGGACTCTGACAGTGAGCTGCTTCATTTGTTGATTCAAGGCAGTGGTGAGTGACGATATTGTTACTGTAGGCAGTTGCTTACCACTTTCTGTTGTTGCTGGGCTCCCGACAGCTGTACCTCTGGTTCTAGCCATTTCTTCTTGGAGCAGTGTAGCTATCTGTAGCAGTGCAGAGTGGTGTGCTGTGTTCTCTCGTGGTTGATCGTCGAGTGAGCGCTGGTGGGTTTTCGGTTGTTCTATAACGAGGTTGTTGGCGCTGTTTTCTTTTGTTTGCATACCCCACGTGACTGATTCCCGGGGGCGTGGTGGTGTGGTTGTTGGTACGAAGTGGTTGTTGTGGTTGCGAGTGGGGGTTGTCTCCCTTTGTCTCGAGGGGGAACAACTCCTAGTTTGTTGTCGATTTAATTTTTTTCGTATCACTTTCACCCACTCGTTTCCGCTCGGGTTTTCTGCTGGTTGTTTTCTTTTGTCACCGTTTTCGGTTTGCGCCATTTTCCTGTCTTGTTTCTGGGGTAGTTTTTCGCGTAGATTTTGTTTAGCTGGTCCGTTTTGTTGTAGGGGGGAGCAACTCCTAGTTCTTTGCCAGTTTGTTCGTTCTTTCTTTCTGCTCTTTCTAGCAGGTTCTATTTCCTCGTTCTGGTTCGAATTTTCTTCTGTTTTTTTGTTGTTGGTGTGGTAGGCTACCTCTCCCCTTGTCCTTCCTTCGTAGTGGTTTTGTGTTGCTCTGCCTCTACTTCTTTCTTCTTCTGTAGCCTGGTAGCAGTGGTAGTCTGCTAGTCGCTTTGGCTGGTTCCTTTCTCTTTGTGGCCGGCTTAGCGGAGATGTTTGCCCTTGTCGGCCAGTTAGAGCGGGCCATTCCTCTTCGTTGAGGGCCGGCGGGTTTACGGCTGGTGCAGGTGGGGGTGGGGGGCACTCCCCCATCTCCTCCTGTGGCCCTTCTTGGATGGCCGGTGGCCGGTCTGTTTCTGGTTCTACCCTTTCTCTTGGCCCTTCTTCGCTGGGTGTTGGAAGGATTGTTGGTGGGGGGTCCCTTTCCCTTTCTCTTGGGCTGCTGGGTCTTTGTGGGCTACTGGGCCCATGTCCTTCTCCCCCTGGACTCCAGAGTCCACTCTCTTCCGGCATGGGCTCTGTGGCACCGTGTGGCATGAGCAGGTCCTCAATAGGGGGTTGCTCGTCTCTCCTGGGTGGTAGTGGTGGTCTGAATGGAGGGTTTGGCAGAGGTAGTGGCGGAATTGGCTCGTCTAGCCCCCGTGGCTGGGGTGGCTCCTTCCGGGGTCGTCCTCTCCGAGCGCCTTTCATATTGGGCCGCATGGCGGGTTCTCTACATGGGGGGGGGGCCCTGCCTACTTCCTCGTTGCAGGTCGGATACTGCCGTAAACGCTGTCCATTCTGTATGGACCATTGTCCATTCCTGGCCACCTTGTACGTGTGGTTGGGGAAGGCTTTCAAGACCTGGTAGGGGCCCACAAACCGGGGCTGCAGTTTCGGGTTGCTCCCTTTTACTCTTCTCTTGTTTTCTAGAACTACTAGTTCTCCTTCCTGAAAGACGGGCGGCTCTTCGCTCTCTTGTTGTCTCACCTCTTGCTGCTTGTCTCGGAGGTATTGGTGGGCGGCCTGCAGGTTTTCCTGGATCTCGGCGGCGTACTCTGTGATATTTTGTGGGTCTAGGGATGGAGGGGTGCCTGTCAACTGGTCAGGTAGACGAACTTCTCGGCCTAGCATCAACATGTTTGGTGTCTCTCCAGTGGCTGAATGTGGTGTTCCTCGACACGCCCGCATGATCTGGGGAAGGAGGCCGTCCCATTCGTCCTGTCCTTTTGCTAGTATTAGAGCACGTAGGGCATCTCCGAGAGTGCGGTTTTGCCGCTCAACCATTCCATTCCCTTGAGGGTGGTAGGGGGTAGTTCTGGTCTTTTTTATTCCCCAGAGGCTGCACAGTTCTTCTAAGAGCGTAGATTCAAACTGGGCTCCTTGGTCAGAGTGCAGTTGCTCGGGGAGGCCCCAGTAGGCGAACACTCTCTCGTCTAGGGCCGTAGCTACAGTGGGTGCAGTGGCGTCTGGCAAGGCGATGGCGTCCTGCCACCGAGTGAAATGATCGGTCAGTACTAACGCCCATCGGTTCTTCCTTTTGGTCAGCGGTAGGGGGCCCACTAGATCTATGGCCAACTTCTGGAACGGCCGGCCGGCGAACATGCGCTGTCTATGTGGGTTGTCTGTCTTTCTCCCATTCTTTGCTACCTGGCAGACCTCACACTCCTTGATCAGCCTCCTGACGAGTGGCGAGATACCTGGCCAGTACCAGTCCAGCAAGACTCGTTGTCTGGTGCGGTGTACGCCCGCGTGTGCCAGACGGTGGGTGTCCCAGATGACCTGGGTGCGTCTGCTGGGTGGACACAGGATGCACTGTCTGGGCCGAGTGGGGTGTTGGAGTAGGAGGGTGAGTGTCCCATCAGGTCGTATCGTCATTGCACCACGTCTTTCATACAAGATCCGTAGTTCTGTATCGCCTTCTGCGAGCTCTCGCTCGGTTATGCTTCCAGGTCGTTTGACCTCTGCATACAGTCGTGCGATCGGTCCTGTCCCTTCTTTCTGTTCTTGCACTAGGTCGTTCGTGGCCTGGGGGGGTTGTACGATGGTGAGGTTGACCTGTTCCTTGGCCGGCGCTGGTGGCCTCTCTCCCTGAGCGAGCTCGGCATGTGTGGGGCCGCCATCTCGCTGCTCTATGGCATTACATTGCCGGCAGTCTATGCACTGTCCTCTGCGACTGAGTCCGTCAGCATTGCCATGTTGGACTCCTGCCCGGTGCTCTAACTTGTACTTGAACTCGGCCAGCGTTTCTAGCCACCGAGCTATCTGGTTGGAGGGTTCTTTTCGCCTGCATAGCCAGCGTAGGGAGGCGTGGTCAGTCCGCAGTCGAAACTCTCGGCCGTAGAGGTAGGGTCGGAAGTGTTTTACTGCCTTAATGACGGCCAGTAATTCTTTCCTCGTCACACAGTAGTTTCTCTCGGCTGGTGCCAACGTCTTACTGAAGTAAGCGATGACTCTCTCTCTGCCGTCTTGGTGCTGGGACAGTACTGCTCCAACTCCTACCGCGCTAGCGTCCGTATCTAGGATGTATGGTAGGCGGGGGTCGGGGTACCCGAGCACCGGGGCGTGTGTCAATCCGTGTTTGAGCTGATCGAAAGCTGTCTGCTCTTTCTGGTCCCATTTCCATGGCACGTCTTTTCCGGTGAGCACAGTGAGGGGCTTTGCTACTGTGGCGTAGTCAGGGAGGTACTGACGGTAGTAGCCTGCCGTTCCTAGGAAGGCCTGGAGTTCCTTCATCCCTCTGGGTGTCTCCCATTGTCTGACGGCCTCTACTTTCTCGGGGTCTGTTGCTACGCCCTCGGCGCTGACCACGTGACCCAAGTATTTCACTTGTTCCTGCAAGATCTCACACTTGGAAGGCTTGACCTTTAGATTTGCCTGTTGGAGTCGTCCCAATACCTCGCCCAACCTCTGCATGTGGCTCTCAAAGTCTGGAGCGATGATGATGACGTCGTCCAGGTAGAGGAGTAAGGTACGCCAGTGCAGTCCTTTCAAGACCTTCTCCATCAGCCGTTGGAAGGTGGCTGGAGCGGATGTTAAGCCAAACGGAAGTACCTTCCACTTCCAGAGTCCGCTGCGGGTAGTGAAGGCAGACTTTTCTTGTGCATCGGGGTCCATGGGCACCTGCCAATAGCCGCTTGTGAGGTCCAGCGTGGAGAAGTATTTACTCCCGGACAGGGCATCGAGGGACTCGTCGATGCGTGGAATGGGGTAGGCGTCCTGCCTAGTGATGTCGTTGAGCTTGCGGTAATCTACGCAAAACCGCCAGGAGTTGTCCTTCTTTCTTACCAGGACTACCGGGGAGCTCCAGGCACCATCAGCTGGCTCTATGAGATCTTTCTCGAGGAGGTCCTTGACTTGACGCTCCGCCTCTGCTTCCTTCTCAGGCCCCAGGCGGTGTGGAGGACATCGAATAGGTCGTGCTCCCTCCACGGTAGGTATGGAGTGTTCGGCCAGGTGTGTTCGCCCAATGTCGCCATTGTGACTGCTGAACACAGCCTGGTACTGTAGTAGCAACTCCCTGAGTTGTGTCTCTTGCTGGGCACCTCTGCATCCCTTCCGAGCTTGTGTAAAAAGCTCCTGAAGGTGGGGGGGAACCTCATTGTCCTCCGTCTGTCGTCTGACTGGGGTGGGGGTTTCGGCCAGTGTCTGAATCCCTTCTGTCTCGATTCCAGTGAACATGCCTATCACTTCCCCTGCTGGGAGTCTCACTGTATCTTGCGTCGGATTCATGCATCGCACTAGCACCCGTCCTTGTGAGTCAGGCTGGTTGACGCTGGTGGCTATGGGTATTCCGCCTTCTATACTTTCAATCACCCCTTGTGGGTAGGTTTCTCGCGAACTGAGGTGGCATCTGATCGTGGTTTCGGCCTGGGGAGGCAGCTCCGTCTCCTGCCGCACTTGAACCTTTGACACTAGGTTCCTTCCATGTCGATCGGTGCATATCAGTTCCTTTCCCTGCATGACTAGTATCGGCTTGTCGAATCCCAGTTGGCACTGCTGGCTAGCCAGGAATGGCATGCCGAGGATCACATCTTCATTGATCTGTCCGACCACGAAGGTCTCATCAAACTTTATGTGTCTGATCCTCCCTTTGAGTGCTAGCAGGCCGTAGAAGGGGAGTCTCGTGCCGTCGGCCATGAGGCCATGCGAATCATACTCTCGCAGGTTTCGTTGGACATGTTCTGGTAGTCGATCGAAGATGCGTTTTGCCAATAAGTTGGTATTGCATCCGGTATCGATCAGGTAGGTCACTGCTTCTCCTTCCACCCGTCCAGGCAAGTAGTAACTGGAGCGATAAGGGCGTGTAACATTGTTGAGTTGCAGAGTGACTGGTTTCGGACTGCCTTTCTTGTCCTCCAGAGGGAAGGTCGTCTGGGTCTGTTTGTCTCTCATCCTGGGCCTTGATTCCTGCTGCTCTAGAGTCCCCGTCTCTTCTGTCCCTGCTATCGCTGGCTCGGCTAGGCCGGCCAGGCTGGCGAAGCGATTGGACAGCGTGATCGGGGGGCTAGTCAGGAGGTCCAGAGAGATGTTGACCTGCGGCGTCTTCCTCTGTTCCCTAGGAGCAGTCTGCTGGTCCATCTTTCTGGTGGTGGTTGCCCGTCTGCAGCCAGTAGGCTGTTCTACTGCTGCGGGCCGTAACCGTTTCCCTGGCGGCTGGGCCAAGGGGAGGTCCTACACTCCTTTCGGGTGTGACCAACCCGCTGACAACCCCAGCACCGCTTCGGAGCTTCCTCCCTCTTTTCGGCCTTCAGGCTGGCAATCTCTCTCCCTAGTCCTTCCACTGTGCGGAGGAGCTGTGTTAGGGGGTCTTGCACTTCCTGACACCGGCTGCTCTTCCCTTTGAGGGGTTCCTCCTCCTCTTCAGGGTCGGCTTCTATGGTCCTGACGTGGGGTCCTCCCATCGGCTGGTGGGGTATCTGCAGGAATTCATGCCCGGCCTGTATGGCCTCCTCCAAGCTCTGGGGGCGTACTGCCAGCAGGTGACGCTGTAGGTACGTGTGCCCTAGTGTGCTATGGAAGGTTTGCAGTGTTAATTCCTCTCGGTTCTGTCGGGGGAGGTTGCCATGAGCTGCCTCGATGAGCCGTTCTACGGTGATGGCGTGGTCCCTCAGGTTGTCTTTTGGTGACTTGCGGTAGCTGAGCAGCTTAGCTTGCGCTTCTGACCGAGTCATCCCAAAGGTTGCCTGTAGGGCCCTGATCACATCTTCCGTCGTTTCTCCTCTTCCACATTGTTCTGCTCGACCAGTCAATGCTTGCCGCAGATGAATGACGGCGTCCTCTGGTTGCCAGCGATTGGCCTCTGCAACTTCTCTGAACCTGTTCAGGAAGTAGTGGACGTCTCCGTGTCCGTCAAACTGTGGTGGCTTGAATCGATCTCTGGTCGTTGCCATGGTCATTCTGTTGAGGATGTCAGTCAGTGTGCCCATCATCTGTAGACTGGATGGATCTCTGTCGATACTCGTAGCTCTCCTTCTCTGTGCCATCTTGTAGCCGTTCTTCTGGTGTGGGAGTCTCTTGTCAGTGGGTGTGTCAGATCCCACTGTTGCCACCAATGTACAGGATTTCACTCTGTGGTAGCTTGGCCTTGACACCTGTACGTCCTCCCGCTACCAATTGTAGGCTCTGCTTAAGTAGTGGCACAGCTACGACCTTCTGCTGACTCAGTGACTAGTCATTACTGACTGTTAGCTGAGCCGGCCAGTCTCACTAATGCTCCCTACAGCCGAGGCCGAACAATGTTAGGCAGGGCCGAACAGCCTGGCTAGTGTGTTGTCTGATTGCTATACTACTTGTGCAAGAATGTATCGTTATAGCAGGCTATAGTGGATAGTGTATTGCAATGTGTGGTATAGTGCGCTGTGAAGTGTTTTGTTAGACAAAGTGACTTCTGAGAGTGTGCAGGGTAACTCTGATTTATTGTATCAAGACAAGACATTTTATAATAAACTGTTACACAAAGAAAGGTATAAGGTATAATGTGGATACACGCCTTGTTACATATGATTGGCTAGTTCAAGACAGTTAGCACCTCCTTGAATAAAATAGATAAAGAATAGTTACACCCATTGACAGTAATTGGGTGAAGCTGGCATAGAACAAAAGAATGGTTCCACCCATCGATAATAATTGGGTGGAGCCGAGACATAGAACAAGTAAACATAGAATGTTAAGGTAAGACAACTTCGAATGTACATAGAACGACATGACAGGTAAGGTAAAATAAATCTATGTGGTGCTCGTGTTACTAGAGCGATGGTTACGTTTATGGCGTCCCTTACACTACTACTACTGACTGTCTCACTCAGTAGTGTGTCTGTTACCTTAAAATAGTTGTCTACAGTCTGGTCATCCAAAAGCATCGGCGAAGGAGATGAGGTAGACATAGTGTTAGAAGTAGAACTCGATTATTATGTGATGGAATTTGGCCCTTTCACACAAATAGCACAATCAGTTTGAACATAATTTATGTAAGATTTATCAAGCATTTGCGATAATAATGACCATTTCCCATGCCTACTTCGTAATAATGCTGTAATAGACTAAGCTTTCGGGTTTGCAAACTTCTAATGGGTTTTACACGTTGGACTACTCTATTATCAAATGGTTCAGTTTGTCAATTAAAAAAAAAATAGGCTGGTAGCACGAGTCAAGTATCGTTTTGTTTAGCTGGAAACAAAAGTGCTATCTGCAGAGTCTATCAAAAGTTTCGCCCGCATTGACGCAGATAAATACATAATTTTAGCTCGAGCTCTTCAACTTTGACTTATCGACAAATATTTAACACCGGACGGTTTGCAACACGTCACATTTGTGGCTACAAACAGTATCTTTAAGGGGCGAAATGGCAGCGTCGTACGGCAAAGGTAATTATTAATAATAGTAAATAATTAATCATAATAATAAAGTAAAGGAAACTGTTGATTAATACACATATTGAAATAGTATCATGGTATTATTAGGCAATAACAAGTTTTAGAATATTAAATTAATCACCGTTGATTATAATAATTAATAGATAGTCTAATTTATTTATTATTTGATTTATTTTCAATTTTGCAGGATTTTTTATGGTAACTTACTTACTACTAACTAACTACTACTACTACTACTACTGTTATTACTATTATCTGTTTACTATGTATCTTCAATATACGGCAGGTTACGCCGGTAGCCACCTGCACCACCTCTAGACAAGCAGAGCTGTCTAATCAACCCAGACAAGCTCGCTGTCGGACCGGTCGTATCAGTAGTAGTATTATTTTATTATCATTATTATGATGTTCACTGAGCGAAAGTCGCGCTGCCGCTGGCAGTAATGGTGCACATTACATAGCAGAGGTGCTTTTAGGAGTTGCACAAAGATTATCAGACGACAGAAGCTCTCACCAGGTGGAGGGAGAGAAAGTTGGCTGGCGTGGAGGAGAACTTGTCCTCATGATAATAATTACTATGAATAGTATTGTGCAGGAATTGACAGTGACAGTGCTAGTCACTCTTGGTAGCCCACCTGCACCACCTCTAGGTAGCAGAGTTGTCTGTCCCAGACAAGCTTGCTGTCAGCTCGGCCGTCTCAGCGTCCGCCCTTCTGCATAACTGCTAGAAGGTAGGCCGTGGTAGGCAAGAGTCTGCCAGACAATTCTGCCTCTCGCCTACCACTCGTCAGTCAACACTAGTGCTGCCAGACCTAGTAGGTCGTCAGAGCTGGTTGCCTTCTAGAGTAGTAAGCTGCAAGTTGCGCAGTATTCAAGTATAAAGCTTGAGTGAATGTGAGTTATCTTTATGCTTAAAAAGAATTGTCTAGCTGTGCCTCTCGGTATATACTGACTAGTGAGGGGCCCAGCAGTTGTATTTATGTAAACAGTTACATAATATTAGGGCGGTACTACAAGTTGTAGCACTGTACTGTAACTGTAACGCTGTACAAGAAAGTAAAAGTTCGAGGCTATAAATAATAATGATAATAAATGATGCTAACACATGATACAAATGGAATCGCTATAATGTTTGCTATGTTACAGGCGCCGTGTTGTGTATTTCCTGTACAGTATTATTATTATTTATCAATCATCTATCCTTCAGCATTATCTGCCTGAAAATAGGCCCTGAGGCTGATGGATACGTAGCGTCTGCCAGGCAAGTCTGCCTCCCGTCTGCTAGTCGTTAGACAACAACAAGGCTACCAAAACAGTAGGTTGTCAAAGCAAGTTGTTTTCTCGAGTAGAAGAACTGTATTATTTATTATAAGAAGTACGCTTGTGTGTGTGAGCAGAGTTTCAAGATAAAACTTGATTGAGTGTATATTGTATATATATTCAGAGAATAAACTAGCTGCGCCTCTCAAGTTACACTGAAGAGTGAGAGGCTCAGCAGCTGCATTTATAACAGCATTTTACCCTGAGCATGGTCTTAAAGTTGCAGCCTCGGACATAATAATAAAATTAAAGGCATAAAAGTTTCGAGATTATAAATAAAAAAAAATGTGTAGATAGCGACACAAAATGTCCTAAGTAAAATCGCTATGATAATAAATATTCTGATTGTTCCAGGTTTCCAACAGGAAGTCTGCCATGTTTTTTCCTGTACAGTATTATAATGATTGTTTAAATTTATGATTATACATTGTCATTCGATTGTTGATGCTACAATGTGGGACTCTATCAACAACAAGGCTATTATAAACTCAATCGAGGGCGTTCAGAGTAGAGCTGTTAGGCTTGTGAATGGTATGAAAGGTTGCGACAGTGTCGGTGAAGCCAAAGAACAGTTAGGTCTCCTGACATTAAGCAGGCGCAGGCAAAACCATAGGGTAGCGTTGCTTACCAAAATCCTCCAAGATAAGGAACGACACGTGTACTCTAATCCAGTTATGATGAGATAATCAATAACAAATCTAAAACAACGATAGTCACACGTGCTGCTAGCCGTGGAAAGCTCACTTCCGTATATGCAATCTCCAGTATGCTTGACAGCAGCTTTTTACCTAAAACTATACGTGACATGAGAGTACTGCCAGAAATTGTATAACCGTTAGACAGCTACATGCTGGAACCATGTAATAACACTGTAGCACACTGTTTTCCTCCGGAGGCACTCTGATTGCACCTAGTGATTCAGAGTGTCCTATCGTCACAGAGGTAGTACTACTATCACTGCTAGTGATTAGTGCTATCGCTGCTGCTGCTGTGGCTATTAACAAAAAACAAGTTATTATTAAATATTATTATTATTTATAATAATTATTATTTTTATCAATTATTATTATTCTAGTTTTCTATTTACGGTATTAAAATCAAATAATAAGTAATATAATATAAATTATTTTTTGTCCTACTACTAGATAGATAATAATAAATAAATAATAGTGGTATTTAATTAATAATAATAATAGTGATCGTAGTAGGGAAAGGTGGGATGAGATGTTGGGCCATGGGGTTAGAAGTTATTGTTATAGCTAGTGCAGATAGCTTTTTCAAATCAAGCTTGGAAAAATGAAAAACTATACCATCATTGTGGTGATGTAAAGTGCGATCTTGCAGTCACAATAATGGTTAACTTCTTGTCTCACACTGATAATCATAGTTGTTGAGAAAATGAGTTTTGAATGTTACACCAAAATTACTTAGTTTTAGTTCTCACAGCAGATAATTTTATGCCTTACTGATTATTTTATATTACAGTGAAATCAGCGATGTGTAACCGTACGTGCCAATAAAAGTGTAAACGCTGGGAGTCGCAGGATTTTTAGGTAATTGATTATATTGGCTATAAATGTAAATAGTCTGGGGACTTGTGTCAGTTTTCAAGTATGACTCCCCAAACAAAAACTATCGATTTGAGTGCAAAGGATGTCATCTCCCAGCCCATTGGTGATGTTTATTTTGAAGATGACACGTTGGCGTTGTTGTCACAGTTAAGCCGTGGCTATACACACCTACGTTTCGTAGGAATATGACGAGAAATACGTTTCGCAGCGTCGCTCTGGTGGCTACACACACAGATAATTGATCACCGCAACGCTACGGAGTGTCCAGTGAGGCGAAGAGGGCGTAATTATTGAAAATAGTCATTATAATAACCATTATAAATATAAACTATAATTATTAATTAATTATGATGTTTGTTCATAATACTAGATGAATAATTTATTATCCGTAATAAATAATTAACGTTTATAAATAATAATTGGTTGTTTATAAATAAAAAGTACCCTCTTTGATAGAAGTGAGAAATGGTCTGTTGGCCAATCAGTAATGACCAGGTCAAGGTTGAATTATAAAAAAGTTCACTGGAGTCGTCAAATTTTGTCCTAATATTTTATCCAATCGAGAGTGATTATTTAGCAATAATTGTCCAATCACCAAAGCGTCAGGCAAAAAAATTTTCAAAGACCAACATGTTGGTCTACGAAATTGAGTGTCTTTTTGTAAAAAAAACAACGTCATTTGCAAAGAAAAAAACGCGTTTTCACCGCATATCGACAAAACGTAGGTGTGTGTAGCCACACCTTTATACAGTTATAGATCATTTTAAAAGGTCACGCTATTTGAGGAAATATACGTTTCGTGAGACATCTGGACTGATAAGATGGATATCAGGTCGTTATCAAAGTCAACGTTTATGAAAGGGTAATATTTATTGCCAAAATTTCACTAAACATTTATGACAAACATCTCTTCGTCTCTCTTCTAATGAAGCCAATCTGAGTGCTTCCCTAACCTCTTCGATACTAGTGATCCCCGTATGCTACATATGAATCAGATCGCCTACCTCTACACTTTTTTTAACTGTTCTATATGCTTCACCAAGTGGAGATCCCAAGCCTCAGAAGCGTAACTCAGGACCGGGAGGCAAAGCAAAAGGTGTACCACAAGTCTCACCTTCATAGTAGCATAATGGAGGGCTCTCTTAGTCTTTCCCAATTTCTGGCAGGCTTTACGTTGTTGGGCCAGGTCATTATTATTAAAACTATAGATCCAATGTGGTTGTCTTCGATGTGAAAACAAATTAGGAAGAGATAATCTGACTTGCTCTATGCGTTGAACGCAAGTGTTCCCCTATTACATTAATTAATATTTTACTCACTTTTGTAAATTTTGGTAGTGATGAATAGCTCAAACCTTTTTAGATAAAAACAGTGGTTATGCAAATATTTCACATGCTATTGGACAACTAATAAAAGAGGCATCTTTTGAAAGAATATAAAATTAGTTATGACTTCAGCATTTTGAAAAGCATGGATTTTTTCAAACTGGCATCTGTTGGTGCAAGTTGGGTCAAAGATTTTGGGGTAAATCGGGCCATGACCCAAATTACCTTGTCTCCGGTTAACCGAAGGCTGATCGATGTAGATCTTAAATATTATCAATTTATAAACAAAGCTATGCCAATATAGAAAATATTGCAACAGGTTTTCGTTGTGCTGGCATACATCTTTTTAATCAAGATATTTTACTTAATCTGACTATGCCCCTTATGGAGTGACCAACAGACCACTACCTGTAACAGGTAGAAGTCTGAATACAGTAACTGAAGAGACTGATACGCCTGCATCTCATCAAGCTGTAGCAATTGTGTATCAGCAACCTTCTGAACCCTCGGAGACTGCCTCAGCTGCATGGAGTATTCAGCAACTACAATCATCAACTAAACCTAGCGTATCAAATGTGATCAGCACTAGCTCCATCACACCTCAAGAGATTTGTCACTTACATAAAGTACCACCTGAAAAAGTGGACCTTGAAAGAAATGAGTAACATGTGCCATCCTACCTGACACTCAAAACAAGAATAAAACATAATGAGAACGAGGGGAAAGAAATATACAACAAATGAAAAAAAAAGAAGGATAGTTGTAATAGCCTATTTTAGCAGCTCATGTGATGAAGATTTGGTTGTCCCTGTAAAATCGGATTCAGATTCTGTGGAAGATGATGAGGTAACAGCCATAGAAGCATAGATGGTGGATTTGGGGAAGTTTGTTCTTGTCAATTATGAGTGAAAGTATAAAATGATTGCTTGTGTCGTTTTCGTGATCAGAAAGTCAGAAGGTGATTGGAGAGTGGATTTTTATAAAATGACACCCCAACATCAATTCTACTCAAGAAGATGTATCATTGGTCAGTGTGAATCAGATAGTGCAGGTCATTGGAACGCCAATATCATCTATAACAACTGCCAGAACCTTGGACAGTGTCATCTTTGATAAAAACTTATCAATGAAAATTCTAAACTTCTTTAATGACAACTAAAGCAAAACAGATTGTTTTTACCATGTAATAATATGCTTATTCTTGTGTAAAAAAAATGACTACTACATAATCTTGTAATAGAAGGTACATTGAGAAACATCTAATACTTGTTTTCTATCGTTAACTGATGGTTCAACTTACTCCATGGGCAAAATACAGATGGTTCAACTTACCTGGGTCCATAATTGAGTTTCCAGAAAATGTGATTTTTGAAAAATTGATTTCTGTTAACAGATGAGTCAATTTGAACAACTAGTTATTGTACCTGATGTACAAATTTTTGGAGCATTCGCCGAATATCTATAGCATTAAAAAATGTCATTTTCGCTCCAACTTCCTTGTCTTTCCCTAGTAGTAAAATATAAAGTCAAGAGCTGGCAGTAGAGGATAGATGAAAAAGATCATCATTTAGTTAGTGCGAAATATTTTGTTAAAAAATTTTAGGTTTCTGAAAAACTATCGAAAGGCCGAATAATCTGTCATGGCTTAAATCAAATTTTTCAATGTCACATTATCTTACCCACCTGGAAATCAATTTTAGGAAGAAACCTGTTCGGAAATTTTTTTCATTGTTTCATGGCAATAATGAATCTTACACTGGCAGATCGCTCAAGCGTGGCGCTATATAAAACAAGCATACTGACTTTGCTTACGTATGGCTAGCTAAGCCATATTAACAATAATTGTAAAATGAATTTGCCGCATAGTATCGATCACATTTCTAAATTTTGGACAAGGAGAAGATAGTGGCAAGAGGAGGAATAAGGGGAAAAAATCACAGCTACTAGGAAACCACAAAAGAAAGCTATATATGAATTGATTCCATGTTTTAGACTAATAGTAATTGAAATTTTTGTTGTTGTATGCATCTATAATAATAATTATGAATATTTTAAGTATTTGTTAGTATTGTTTCTTCCTCTAAAAACTCATCAAATTATTACAATGGCGTAGCTATAAGTGATGATTGAGTAGCTTATAATTACAACGCTTGCAACTAACAATAATTAGCGTGAGCATAATAAATAAGCTTTTGGATAACTGTACAGAAAGATGTGTGTGGGATAATAGTAGGTTCAGTATAAAGCCTTGAGCAGATTCGATCAGGCATGTGATAAGCTCCGCACTGAGTGTTGAAGCTTCGGTAACAAACTAGTGGGTCGGACTAAATAAGAAAGTTATTTGAGTATATAAAATTAGTTGTAAGATTTAGAAACACTAATTTTCATTGTAAAAAACTGCACCAAACTAATAATATGATACGTCATTTGCTTTGTAAGAATTTTTTCGAAATTAATAATCTATCAGAATTTCGATAATTTTTCATGTTGCTGGGAAATAATTATTTTGTGTGGTATTTTAGATATTGATTTCCAGTTCATTATGGAAGCCACTGACATCAAAGATAGAATTACCGCTGTCTAGTATTAACTATTGAAAGCAGTTTCATTTTTGTGTCTACCCACCGTAAGTGCTAAGTTATTCAAAATTTTCTGACCACGTTCGAAAAATAATTAAAAGATTTCATTTGCATGTTCTTATACGGAGAGATTTTCCATTTTTACGCTACTCCATCAAGGTTTCTGCACTAGCTCAGTAAAGTAAACACACGCAGTACAAACTTGAATTGTATTATTTTTCAATTCAAGAGAAAAAACTGTTGATATTGGTGGAAATATAGACTCAAACATAATTATCGATGTGGAAGGAGTTGAAAACTTGATCAGAAAGTTGAAATTGGGAAAAACTGTCAGGTTTTGGTGGAATCGGTAATAAAAGAGAAGTATTATTTATTTTTATTATCATGCTTAGCAATAAATGAACTACTGTTATAGAGTGTAGTGGCACTCACAAGTAAGCACAGTATAAGAATGGCTGAACCTTAAAAGCTGAGGAAAGAGTCAGGACTTTTATGGGTTTATGTTATATAGAAATTGAAGCAGTAGTGCAACCTTTATTCCATCTTTGTCTCAACTTTCCACTACAATGCTCACTAGTCTCAATCTACATTTCTGTCGTAGACAAAAGTGGCACAGTTCTCAATGCCCTATCTATTGCAATGGACCCTTTAGCTCTTGTAATTAATGTTTCTCACCCTCATGAGGGCGCATATATCTCATTATTCAATAATTCTACCTGGTACAAGTGAACTACTATTTTTATGATACATCTTGTGATGTAAAAGTGACAATAAATCCAAGTTGCTTAGCATGATATTATGTTCAATAACCATCAGTTATGTTGGCATTCACACCATGCTTTATCCTCAACGTTTTGGTATATTAACTCCGATCTACCATTAGCAGAACATGATAATAACAATTTACCTTGTACTACTGTAGAATGACTATTGTAGCTGTCAACTTGCTGAAAAGAGGCTGGAATGAAGTACCGGAGGTGGTTGTGTCCTTGTCTGCCATGGTGTTTGGTAGGTCAACTCTCTCTGTACCTTCATATAATATAAATTAGTGTGTATAACCTGTACACTGGAGTATATAACCTGTACACTAGAGTGTATAACCTGTACACTAGAGTATATAACCTGTACACTAGAGTATATAACCTGTACACTAGAGTATATAACCTGTACACTAGAGTATATAACCTGTACACTAGAGTATATAACCTGTACACTAGAGTATATAACCTGTACACTAGAGTATATAACCTGTACACTAGAGTATATAACATGTACACTAGAGTATATAACCTGTACACTAGAGTATATAACCTGTACACTAGAGTATATAACATGTACACTAGAGTATATAACCTGTACACTAGAGTATATAACCTGTACACTAGAGTATATAACCTGTACACTAGAGTATATAACCTGTACACTAGAGTATATAACCTGTACACTAGAGTATATACCCTGTACACTAGAGTATTTAACCTGTACACTAGAGTATATAACCTGTACACTAGAGTATATAACCTGTACACTAGAGTATATAACATGTACACTAGTGTATAACCTGTACACTAGAGTATATAACCTGTACACTAGTGTGTATAACCTGTACACTAGAGTATATAACCTGTACACTAGAGTATATAACCTGTACACTAGAGTATATAACCTGTACACTAGAGTATATAACCTGTACACTAGAGTATTTAACCTGTACACTAGAGTATATAACCTGTACACTAGAGTATATAACCTGTACACTAGAGTATATAACCTGTACACTAGAGTATATAACCTGTACACTAGAGTATATAACCTGTACACTAGAGTATATAACCTGTACACTAGAGTATATAACCTGTACACTAGAGTATATAACCTGTACACTAGAGTGTATAACCTGTACACTAGAGTGTATAACCTGTACACTAGAGTGTATAACCTGTACACTAGAGTGTATAACCTGTACACTAGAGTATATAACCTGTACACTAGAGTATATAACCTGTACACTAGAGTATATAACATGTACACTAGTGTATAACCTGTACACTAGAGTATATAACCTGTACACTAGTGTGTATAACCTGTACACTAGAGTGTATAACCTGTACACTAGAGTGTATAACCTGTACACTAGAGTATATAACCTGTACACTAGAGTATATAACCTGTACACTAGAGTATATAACCTGTACACTAGAGTATATAACCTGTACACTAGAGTATTTAACCTGTACACTAGAGTATATAACCTGTACACTAGAGTATATAACCTGTACACTAGAGTATATAACCTGTACACTAGAGTATATAACCTGTACACTAGAGTATATAACCTGTACACTAGAGTATATAACCTGTACACTAGAGTATATAACCTGTACACTAGTGTATATAACCTGTACACTAGAGTATATAACCTGTACACTAGAGTATATAACCTGTACACTAGTGTATATAACCTGTACACTAGAGTATATAACATGTACACTAGAGTATATAACCTGTACACTGGAGTATATAACCTGTACACTAGAGTATATAACATGTACACTAGAGTATATAACCTGTACACTAGAGTATATAACCTGTACACTAGAGTATATAACATGTACACTAGAGTATATAACATGTACACTAGAGTATATAACCTGTACACTGGAGTATATAACCTGTACACTAGAGTGTATAACCTGTACACTAGAGTGTATAACCTGTACACTAGAGTATATAACCTGTACACTAGAGTATATAACCTGTACACTAGAGTATATAACCTGTACACTAGAGTATATAACCTGTACACTAGAGTATATAACATGTACACTAGAGTATATAACCTGTACACTGGAGTATATAACCTGTACACTAGAGTGTATAACCTGTACACTAGAGTGTATAACCTGTACACTAGAGTATATAACCTGTACACTAGAGTATATACCCTGTACACTAGAGTATATAACCTGTACACTAGAGTATATAACCTGTACACTAGAGTATATAACATGTACACTAGAGTATATAACCTGTACACTAGAGTATATACCCTGTACACTAGAGTATATAACCTGTACACTAGAGTATATAACCTGTACACTAGAGTATATAACCTGTACACTAGAGTATATAACCTGTACACTAGAGTATATAACATGTACACTAGAGTATATAACCTGTACACTAGAGTATATAACCTGTACACTAGAGTATATAACCTGTACACTAGAGTATATAACATGTATCTAGAGTATATAACTTGTACACTTCTTTGCCCTTCTACCCCGCACTGCTCTACTTCTCTCGCCCTCTACCTTGCTTTACCCCTGCCCTGTTCCACCCTCTCCATCTCTTTCCTGCTCAATTCAAAAGACGACACTTGAGGCTGTGTGCTAGCACATTTTAACCGCTACTCAGACAACTTGCTAGCACACTTCAACTGCTACTCTGACAACTTGCTCGCACACTTCAACCGCTACTCAGACAGCTAACTGGTAAAATATATGTTATAGAAAAATGTTGCATTCTATGCAAACTGGGAAAAAATTATTGGTTATAAACTACCACAGATTGTAGCGAGTGCAGCTCAACTGGTATCACGTGATGGGTAAACGGATTCTGTATGAATTTGTCCCCAACGCAGATTTTCAAGTGTCAAATTAATTACAGTCTTGTTAATAACTTTGCAACTAGACCACCAATTAAAAAGAATTTTGTTCACCAAAGCCAATACAATTTTGGGTCTGATTGTCTGTTAATAGACTTCTGTAATGTGCTTTTACCACTAATAACTAGTTTTAAAGGTTACACCATTTTAGCGCAACTGTTCGAATTCCTCCGAACATTTTAATAATTTTTGACAACTACAAATGAATCCCCATGACTTATCTACTCACTGATGTATTGTTTTGCTGATTCAGTTTAGCGTTTCTAGTTAATTAAAATTTATTTCAAAAAGCTTACTAGTAGTTTGTGAACTGTTTATAAATACGCGACAACGTAGCTCAAAAACTTAATTCAATAATTACGGGTGCCATCACATACCACCCAATGTTTCGACCAAATATAATTGAGTTTTTTTAGGCTATCATTTGCGATAGATTCATAAAACAAAAACAAACCACAATTTTTTCTATTAAATTTTTTTCATTATTAAAATGTAAATTTAGGCATTTAAAAAGTCATTTATACTAATCATTTTTTTATATATTAGAGAGAACCATGTCTAGCTCTACAAGTTGGTACCATATTTATTCACTGAAATTCAAGTTGAAAATTGAGCTGCACTAGTTACTATATTTTGAAAATTGTTTTAGGCTTGATTGAACATTTTTTGTGGCTTGCGGTTGGACAGGAATGTTTTATATCTTTTTTAGCTAAGAGTACATTTTTAAAAAATGTTTTAAAATTCAGAAATATTAGCTATGACAAAAAAACTGGGTATCAACAGAATCAGCAAAAATTACTCCTTATTTGATACCACTTTTAATCGTGTAAGATTTTTTTGGGTGTTGTCTTGTTGAGCTGCACTGGCTAAAAATTGCTTATTTGACTCTCAAATCTGAATATTTGCCAAATGTGACTTTTTGTGATTTGTCTCCTCTCTCTTACATTATTGAAAAATCATAAAATCTTCTCCCTCCCCTTCCCTCCCCTTCCCTCCCCCTCTCCCTCCCTCCCCCTCTCCCTCCCTCCCCCTCTCCCTCCCTCTCCCTCCCCCTCCCCCTCCCTCCCCCTCTCCCTCCCTCCCCCTCTCTCTCTCTCCCTCTCTCTCTCCCCCCCTCTCCCTTTCTCTCTCCTCTCTCCCCCTCCTCTCTCCTCCCACCCCCCCCCCCTTCCTCCCTTCCAACACCAGTTTGGCCTAATATACTATTTGTGGAACAGTTTTTGTTCCGCTCAGTGTAGCAGTTTAGGCGTGTATTCCCATGCACAGAGACAGACAGACTAGCGGTTTAGGCGTGTATTCCCATGCTCAAAAATAGAGACACACAGACAGATGCTTCTGAAGATTATTTATATGGATGTGCCCTAGTTTCTGTAACATATTTTATATGCATTTGTGACTTTTTTTAGGCTGTGGAATGGCTGTAAAACACTACAGGAGAGAAACAAGGCTAGGGTTTAATGGTCACATGTACAAGGACCAGTACACAGGTGAGCGATCTGTATTGAGTGAGGGCGTCTATAGCACCTCATCTGTACCGTTGTTCCTTCACTGTAGAACCTTGGCTACATCTATCATAACCATTACATAAACGCTACGTGAATCACTTCATGTTTACCTAGTAGGCGAACATATTCATCCACGCTTCGCACTTGGTAAAAGACATTTTTATGATTGATTAATTTTTTTTTGGTCAGTTATTTTTTGAGAGGAGTGTTTGGTGAGTCAATATTTAGAAATCCATTTCCACTGCTCTACGGCATATAAGAGCAGAGGGAGTGTCAACATATCATTGCACATTGCATGTATTGGCAGCGCTGACGCTGTTTTGTTTGTTGCAGTGAGACGAAGAAGTGATGTAACAGATCCCACACATCCAGGATATAACTAGTGTGCATACAAATCTATTTTATATTGAAACTTGTGCTGTCTGTTGACATTGTCACACGACTCATATACTAGTTGGTAAAGGATACCACAGATGTGACATACAATATTTTGTTGAGTGCTTAAAGATATAATTATGGTTTTTGACTGGAGTGTTAAGAATATAGTGGCCTGTCATACACTGTCATACACTGTCATACACTGTCATACACTGTCTTACACTGTCGTACACTGTCTTACACTGTCTTACACTGTCGTACACTGTCTTACACTGTCATACACTGTCGTACACTGTCTTACACTGTCTTACACTGTCGTACACTGTCTTACACTGTCTTACACTGTCATACACTGTCTTACACTGTCGTACACTGTCTTACACTGTCGTACACTGTCTTACACTGTCATACACTGTCGTACACTGCCGTACACTGTCGTACACTGTCATACACTGTTGTGCACAACCAAATATATGCTCTGTATGGCTGCAGCCTCACCAGCCTTAGAATTTTTATGCTGAGAGTGTTTTTATATATAGATAGCTGACATTTGTGATGAGAAAATTGACCAAGTTAAAATCTCATATACATGCTGATGGTTACTCTAGTCGGTGTTGCTGGCTGCACCTCAGCTTTAGTAACTCAAGTAAAGTTGTGGTTGATGTTTTCATTTCATAGCCAATTGCGAGTCATTACTTCACATGGTAAAGCTTGGCATGATACCACGCTGTATCAATGAAATGTCAATTCGGTTTAGTCAACACTAACCATCCTAGTAACTTCACCCCCTTATTACAAACATTTCTGGTAAGTTGCAATGTTATGCGTCTTAGTTTTAGGAGTCTTCCTTTGCTAGATGAAGAGCTCCATCTTTCACGAGTTTCTTTTCTTGTGATTGCGTGTATTGTTCAGAAATCAAGCATTTGTACTTCAACATAATTTTGGGATGCCCATTTTGCAGCAAGTCGCTTTAGCTGGCTTGTACCACAGAGGCACAATGAACGAAAGGGCGGCTGGAAATAATACTATTTTGCTCCTTGCATGAACCTAGCAGGTCCATGGCTCCTTGGGATTGTCTGCTCAATTTTGAAACCGGAAGTTTCCAGCTAACGGTGCATTAAATGCGTTCACTGCTCGCACTCGTCTCATTTATACTTGACATGCTGAGTCGAAGTGAACCGTGGTCGATTACGATTAGGGCCAGCAGTCCATAGGCCTAGTAGTACATACTAGGTCCATTTGGCTGATCGAGGTGACCATTGGATTATTATTAATTAATTAATAGCGAGCATCAAGAAGATGATCAATGCAGCAGCCTGCTTCCTAAATAAAGCAAGACTTCCGGCAAACACCCCTCCTTTGCAATGTATTTTAACATGTTAATAAATCTTTCAAGTGACCGAATAATCTAATGATCCATAGATAGATATTATTTTTTGTTGTTGTTGTACTTACTTTTTTTATTATTTATTAAACTTACTAAATAATAATAATGATGAGTAGTTAGTAGGTAGGTAGTGTGTCACACAGTGAGCCATGTATGATTGGTAACAAACAGGAATTGTATTAAAAATAATTAAAAAAAAATTATAATAACATATATATATAATAAATAATAATAATACTGTATTATTATATATATTATTATTATTATAATTTTTTTTAATTATTTTTAATACAATTCTTGTTTGTTACCAATCATACATGGCTCACTGTGGTGTGTCATAGATTGTTATTTGATTATATCAGTGGTTATGATGACATTACATTATTACAGTGGTTAGAGTAACAGGATGATGTTTTTCATGTATTGATGATCAGTCTATACCTGAGTGTTGACAAATAAAGACGGCTTAGAACAGCTCTGATACAAAGCAAATTCATTACAGGTAGTACTACTACTACTACTCATTATTATTATTATTATTATTGTGGTAGAATTACTAACTTCATCTACAACAAGGAACATGCGCTCTAGATACAATTGCTCTATGAGAGCACGTGAGCACAAAGAAACACTCATGTGACTTAGCCACTATTCTAGGCAGCGTATTTATTCTATGCATACTCATATTTATCACATTACGCAATTGACATTTATTAACTAGCCACTGAGGCTAGCTATTATGTAACCTTTTATTTATAAGCCAGCTGAAGCTGCTTGTCAAACAGAGCAGGACAAGAGCTCAGCTAGGCAAGTACACAATACAAACCTATTCTCTCTCTTCAACACAAAGCCTTATTCATTCGCCTACAAGAACAACTATATTACTACACTGTCGTACGACTAAGGAGTGCCGGCTTGTAAAAGCCCTATACTCTCTCTAGTCTCCTACCCAGCTAGTCCGACTATGCTGGGCAGGCAGTGGTAGGGACTGACAGTCAGTCGTGGCTGTAGCGGTGGTCGTACACAGTAACTACAAGTAACCTGGGGTCGTGTACAGGTGTATGCTACCAGTCGTTGCCAACCGACTATAAAATCCTGTACATTGGTGGCAGCAGTGGGATCTGAGCGAATCCCGACAGACGACCCGCAGGAATCAAACGACCGATCAACATGACGTCCCGACGTGCCATGAGTATGGATAGAGATCCAGCAGGACGCATGTTTGGAGCCCTTACCGACGCTCTTGAAAAGATGAGTGAGAACTCTCGAAGAGAACACTTCAAGACGCCGGAGTTTGACGGGACAGGAGACGTCCAATATTTCATCCGACAATTTCAGGAGGTATCTGAAGCGAACCAGTGGCAGCCGGCAGCGGCAGTCATCCACCTCCGACAAGCCCTGAAAGGAAAGGCACAGCCGTACGGACGAGGCGAGACATTGTGGGCCATAACTGACTCACTGAAAGCAAGCTTTGGGCTGTCGCGCCGAGAGGCACGAGCCAAGCTATCGGGCTACCACAAGGAAGCAAAACACTCTCTCCGAGAGCACGCTATGGCCATTGAGACAATGGTCGAGGCCGCCTACAACGACGCTACACGCGCCCAAAGGAGGAACACGCGTTGGAAAGTTTCCAGAATACTCTGGGACACGTTCATCTCCAACGACACCTCCTGGCGATGCAGCCCCGTTCAGTAGAGGACGCCGTACGTGCTGGACAGGAGTTTCTTCAAGTGCAACCGACGTATGCCCCTACCCCTAAGATCCGGCCAGTAGAGTCGGAGGAAGAAGAAGGATGCCAGCAGGTCCAGGCATCAACAGTGCAACCCCTGCTAGAGATGGCAAAGGTACTTGGTGAGCTGACACAGCAGGTAGCCGCATTGAGCGCAGCTCGAGCAGGAGCCACCATTGACCAACCTCCTGTCAACCGACCTCCTGTCAACCGACCCCCTGTCAACCGACCTCCTGTCAACCGACCCCCTGTCAACCGACCTCCTCCCAAACAGCCACCCAGGTGCTGGGGATGTCGACAACTGGGCCACACCCAAAGGGAGTGTAGACAGAACCCCTGGTACAGCAACCAGGGAAACGATATCGGCCCGCAGCAGTAGAGCAACCTACTGGCTGCAGACGGGCACACGGGAAGTATAGGGAACCGAGTAGGGCGATCAAGACGAGCCCTCAGGGTTGGCAGAAGGCACGGCGGCCAGCTTACCCACATCCACCAACCACACCCGTAGCGCTCCACACTCACAACCGCTTCTCCTACTTAGAAGGCACCACAGAAGAACTCACAGACAGCGAGGACGACTGTCCACCAGAGGTGTTCCAACGACACGAGCCAAAGCCAAGAAGAGTCAGACCCACGCCGGCATCACGGTCGTACTACCCACAGCACGACGCTACAGCCGACACCCCCGGACTGGCTACTCCACTGGCCTCTTGTGTGAACCAAATGGAACGTCCCTTCAAGTCGAGTTACTATCTGCCTGGAAAGGTAGAGGGCAAAGCGGTCACGTATCTTGTGGACACGGGCTGCAACACGAACTTGCTATCAAAGAAAGTCTTCGACAAGCTGTCGGAAGACAAGAAGAATGACCTCCAAGAGCACGACTCCCACGGGTTGATGGCCGACGGCACGAAACTGCCGTTCTATGGGTTGTTGAAGGTGACAGGACGCGTCCGGTCAGTAGCTTATACGGAGACCTTTGTGGTCACACAAATAAGTGAAGACGTGATCCTGGGAATGCCCTTCCTAGCCAACCAGGAGTGCTACATGGGGTTCAACCAGCCCACATTGACGATGCAGGGCGCAGAGTTGGTATGCACCGACCGCTACGGACGAGCGCTGATCTCGAAGGTGCAAGTCTTGAGGAAGACAGAGATACCCCCACAGACGGAGGCTACAATATCCTGCCACCTGGCGGCCAGGAGCTACTGCCCACAGGGAGTGATAGAGAGTATACCTGGCAGTATTCCCCTGGCCACCAGCGTGAACGCCCCCGACCAACAAGGACGAGTGTTGGTACGCTGTCTGAACCCCACCCAGGACGCGATTCACCTGCCAGCAGGTGAAGTAATCGGGACCTTCACGGGGATCACGGCAGATGAAGTTCAGGCGGAGACAGATCCCAGTCCTCAGACAGGCCCAGGGACGCGACGCTCGGGTATACCAGAACATCTGGCCGAGCTGTATGAACAGGCGTGCACAGGTTGCACCAGTCGGCAACAGAGGGAGCAGTTGAGAGAGTTGCTAGTGAGGTACGAGGCAGTGTTCAGTCGTCACAGTGGTGACATCGGACGAACTGACCTGGTAAAGCACTCCATTCCCGTTGCGCACGACGCCAAGCCTATTCGGTTGCCTCCCCACAGGCTGGGACCAGAGAAAGAGGCAGAAGCAGAAAGACAGGTTCGGGATCTGCTTGAGAAGGGCCTGATTGAGCCAGCAGACGGGGCATGGAGCTCCCCAGTAGTGTTAGTGCGGAAGAAGGACCAGACATGGCGATTCTGCGTAGACTACAGACGGCTGAATGATGTGACTAGGCAGGATGCCTATCCGATACCGCGGATAGACGAGTCACTGGACGCCTTGGCAGGCAGTAAATATTTCAGCACGCTCGACTTGACCAGTGGATATTGGCAAGTCCCCATGGACGCAGACGCAAAAGAGAAATCGGCCTTTATCACCAGGAGTGGACTCTGGCGTTGGAAGGTGCTTCCCTTCGGCCTGACTTCGGCCCCGGCCACGTTTCAACGTTTGATGGAACGTGTGCTCCAAGGCTTGCACTGGAAGACGCTTTTGCTCTACCTGGATGACGTCATCGTCATTGCGCCGGATTTCCAAACGCACGTAGAAAGACTGGGAGAGGTACTGGATAGACTTCAGAAGGCTAATCTGAAAGTAAAACCGTCTAAGTGTGAGCTATTGCAGCCGCAGGTCAAGTACCTGGGGCACATAGTGAGCGCCGACGGCGTTGCTACCGACCCCGAGAAGGTACGGGCTGTCGCCGACTGGCCACCTCCAAGAGACTTGAAGATGCTGCAGGCATTCCTGGGCACAGCCGGCTATTATCGACAGTACCTGCCGAACTACGCCACCACGGCCAAGCCACTAACCTCCTAACCAGTAAAGCCACCCCCTGGAAGTGGGGTCCAGAGGAACAAGCTGCATTTACACAGCTTAAGCTCGGCCTCAGTACAGCACCTGTGCTGGGGTACCCAGACCCGTCGCTGACGTACACACTGGATACAGACGCCAGTGCAGTAGGACTAGGGGCAGTCCTCTCTCAAGTTCAAGACGGACAGGAACGAGTCATTGCTTATTACAGCAAAACTCTAGCACCGGCCGAGAGAAATTACTGCGTGACGCGGCGGGAGTTGTTAGCTGTCGTAAAGGCAGTAAAACACTTCCGACCCTACCTGTATGGACGTGAGTTCAAACTCAGGACGGATCACGCATCTCTAAGATGGCTGTGTCGCCGGAAGGAACCTTCTAACCAGATCGCCAGATGGCTGGAGATCCTCGCTGAGTTTGTTTACAAACTCGAGCACAGGGCTGGCAACCAGCATGGGAACGCAGATGGTTTAAGTAGACAGGAGCCATGTCTAGACTGCCGACAATGCAGTACCATCGAGCAGAGGGACGGAGGGCCGACCCATGCTGAACTTGCCAGAGCCCCTGGACCAGGACTCCAGCCAGGCAACACCACCGGTCGGAAGGTCGGGAGAGCACCCCAGATAGCGCGGACAGACCGCCAGACAGTGACGGACACGCCTGCAACGCGCATGGTCACGAGAGCACCTCAGGTGGCACGGACGGGAAGAGAGACAGTGACGGACACGCCTGCAATGCGCGTGGTCACGAGAGCACCCCTAGTGGCACAGATGGGTAACGAGATGGTGACGGACACGCCTGCAATGTGCGTGGTCACGAGTCCGACTCTAGTAGAGCAGCAGCGGACGGGAAATGGAGCAGTGGCCAGGATATACCGGGAACTGCAGGGCAGTCAGCAGATCTCCAGACGAGAGCTGGACGAAGGTAGCAGGGAGCTACGCGCACTGCACAAACAAAAAGAGGCCATGAAGATTCTGCCTGACGGGACGCTCATCATACAGATAGCACCCAAGGGCCGGACGCGAATGTGCGCAGTATGCCCGACGCCCAGGAGGCAACAAGTGGTGTGGGAGACACACGGACTATCGCACGCGGGAGTAGACCGCACCAGGCGTCGAATCCAGTTGGATTGGTACTGGCCCGGCATGACCAGTGAGGTGAGGAGGCTGGTGAAGACGTGCGAAGTCTGCCAGGTCGCGAAGAAAGGAGGGACAGCACCCCCACAGGAGAGACAGCGTTTATACGCCGGCCGCCCGTTTCAGAAGGTGGCAGTAGACCTAGTGGGCCCACTCCCAGAGACAAAGCGCAAGAACCGCTGGATTTTGGTACTGTCCGACCATTTTACGAGATGGCAGGACGCGATAGCCATTCCAGACGCTACTGCCCCCACCGTAGCCACTACCTTGGATGAACGGATTTTCTGCTACTACGGCCTTCCCGAGCAGATACACACGGACCAGGGCGCGCAGTTCGAGTCCCATATACTGACAGAGCTGTGCAGTCTATGGAACGTACAAAAAACCCGTACGACCCCCTACCATCCACAAGGCAACGGTGTAGTCGAGCGACAAAACAGGACGCTAGGAGACTCCCTGAGGACGCTATTGCTGAGACGAGGTCAGGAAGAATGGGACCTGCTGCTCCCACAGATCATGAGAGCGTTCAGAGGCACCCCCCACTCCGCAACCGGAGAAACACCAAACTTCTTAATGATGGGTCGAGAGGTTCGCCTGCCCGACCAACTCGACGGACGGCCTTCGATGGTGGAGCAACAAAATGTCACAGACTATGTACTGGACATGGAAGAGCGGCTCCAGACAGCCCACGAACTGCTAAGAGAGGAACAGCGTGCGGTACGGCAAGAAGACACCGAGGAACCCCTGTTGTTTGCCCCAGGAGACCTCGTGGTAGTGGAGAACAAACGCCGTACGAAGGGGAGCAATCCAAAGTTGCAGTCCAGCTTCGTGGGCCCATACAAAGTCGTGGAGGCGTACGACAACCACACCTACACGATTGAGAGGAGTGGTCAGACGTCGACACAAAATGAGAGACGACTGAAGAAGTTCAACCCCTGCCCAGAGCCAACAGGAAGGGCGCCGGCGAGCAGAGAACCAGCCTTGCGACCCAACATGAGAGGAGCCATAAAGAGGAGGGCGCCCCGACCACCACCGGCACCCCCCGCTGTCTTAGAACCCCCTCTCGAGCCAAGGACACCAGCCGTCGAACGGCCAACACCCCCCACAGCCGACCACAGGGACTTGGAGGCTCTTTTTGAACAAATAATTAGATCACCCCCCAGAGCAGCAACACCACCCACAACTGGTCCTAGTCCACCCAGCTCCTGTTGGGGAGAAGTAACCAACGACGAGCCCCGACGTAGCCGACGTCAACAATGGGAGCAGGATAAAGAATGGCCACCGCTAACAACTAGTGCACCCAGCCAACACCACCCACCAACACCCAGTGTTCCACCTACAGCCGACACACAGGGTAGTACAGAAGGTGTTATGCCTAGTAGGGATGAGCCAGACGCAACAACTAGACCCAAGAGAAATACCAAACCACCATCGAGACTGGCCGACTATCATTGCTATCACACGACAGAAGGAGAGCAGAAAGAAGATGCCGAAATAATTAATATTAATTATGAAACAAGTGAAGTAGGACAACAAGCTACTTACCCAAGCCACCAAGAGTCTGCAGAGCAAAGGAATCAGGAAGCAACGAAGACGATGGCTTCCAGTAAACAAACAACAACACTACGAAAAATAATGTCGGAGAACGAGGGGGAAATAATTCCCATCAGCCGCCAAAGAAGCAAAAGTGAAAGTGATAAAACAACTATCACCCAAAGTGAAAACGTGAAAGCAGCGCCCCCTAGGGCATCGAGCCGCTCTGAAATACCGAACTGCATGAACGAAGGCAGGACAGTATACACGAATGACGTCACGCAGCATGACAGCTTTCTCACCAATGAGATGGACGATTACGTAATGGCCCGCGCAGCACAAGACAACAAAGAGAGGAGAGCCCAGTTGCTGCCTCAGAGACTAACTGTCAGGACGTGCTTTCCACATTTACTACTGAACAATTACTGCTAATAGCACAGGGTTTACTGCAAGAAACACAAAAGACAAGGACGAGAATGGCTGATATTTCACTGGAGGAAGACGCTCAGATTGAAGCTGAAATACTAGGTGAGCAGACTGAGTATTTAATGGAGGTTACCAGTGAGCTGGAGATAAGGCAAGCGGCTTGTAAAAGCCGTGCGCCCACTAAGGAAGAAATGTTTCGGAAGCAACAACAAGCGCCTGCTGCAATAAACCGAGTTTGTATTGCAGATAAGGAGAACATGCCAAAGCCAGAGTTGAAAATAGTTGTACCCAGGACAGAAAGCACAACTCCCCACCTTCGTACCACGTGGTTATCGGTGGAGACACTAAGCGCGTTGGAACAAGCAGCCACGAAGGTCGGAGAGGACAACTACCAATGTGTACATTGCAGCTATACGGGTAACCGACGACGGATCTCATATCACACTCACCAACACTTCTCGTTCTGCTACTGCACCTGCGGAAAGCGCAGCACGTCAAGGGATACCACCCGACGCCACATCACAAGACAAAATAAGGACGGTGCACATGGAGGCCAGCTTGCACCCCTGTTTGAAGTAGACGAAGCCACTTACCCAGCATTTACCAAATTCATGAACTGGTCAAGTCCACCACCCTTCGGTAAACCCAGTCCAACCGAAGTAAAGAAGCAGGCTACACCACAAGTGAAGAGAACGCTACCTGTACAAGATCGTTTAGGAGCGCCCGTCAGTGCCAGCAGCCCGAAGGAACACAGCGCATCGCCAATCCTACCCCCAACAAGTCCCATCAAAGTGTTGCCAGTGTCGGTACCGACGCCAAGAGAAGCCACGATGCCGAGAACACGAATCCCGAAGCTAGAAAGGAAGGAAGTGAGACAGGAACCACGAGTGGAGCCCCGACGAGTAGTGATTTACACATCACCCAGTCGGAGCCCTCGCAGAAAGAGGACAACTTCCCCTCGACAGGAAAGGTGGGAACAAGAAATAAAACAAAGAATAGCCAGAGGCCGACGGGACGCGGACAGATTAACGTCGGAAGCGCTACGAGCCTTAAAAAGAGTCGACGAATTAAAAGTCATGATAGAGAGAGACGAAAGAGAACTAGAAAAACCAAGCAAAGAACGAAGCTGTAGAGACAGAAGATAAGCAAGGAAATAAAGATACTTACCAGGAGAACTGTAGTGCACTAGCATGAAAACCTATTTTATTATTATTAAATATATTATATTGTATTGTATATAGATATAGATATATATATAGCATGTTATATGGTACATATTGTTAGTCATTCTCCCTCTCTTTTTCTTGGTCCCCAGTCTGACCAATGGGGGGGAGTGTGTGGTAGAATTACTAACTTCATCTACAACAAGGAACATGCGCTCTAGATACAATTGCTCTATGAGAGCACGTGAGCACAAAGAAACACTCATGTGACTTAGCCACTATTCTAGGCAGCGTATTTATTCTATGCATACTCATATTTATCACATTACGCAATTGACATTTATTAACTAGCCACTGAGGCTAGCTATTATGTAACCTTTTATTTATAAGCCAGCTGAAGCTGCTTGTCAAACAGAGCAGGACAAGAGCTCAGCTAGGCAAGTACACAATACAAACCTATTCTCTCTCTTCAACACAAAGCCTTATTCATTCGCCTACAAGAACAACTATATTACTACACTGTCGTACGACTAAGGAGTGCCGGCTTGTAAAAGCCCTATACTCTCTCTAGTCTCCTACCCAGCTAGTCCGACTATGCTGGGCAGGCAGTGGTAGGGACTGACAGTCAGTCGTGGCTGTAGCGGTGGTCGTACACAGTAACTACAAGTAACCTGGGGTCGTGTACAGGTGTATGCTACCAGTCGTTGCCAACCGACTATAAAATCCTGTACATTATTATTTAGTTTAATAAGTAATAAAATAATAACAACAACACAAAACAACAATGTGTTGCTTATTTATTACAAAATAATTAAATTATTATTATAATATTCGAATAACTACTACTTATTTCTAGTTAGTAGTAACTACTATTATTATTATTATTACAATAATAATAATTATTATTATTTTACTCACTAATACTAGTAGTAAGTAAAATAATAATTAATAATAGTTATAATTAATTATTATGACAAATGATAATTAATAATAATAATAATGATTTATAATAATAATATAATATTCAATCAATATATTATTATATATTATTGTAATGATGATAATAATGATAGTTAATAATTATTATAATAACCAGGCTCGCAAGAACAACGCCATTCTTCTCTGTGACCTACCAGAAGAAGGAGAAAACAAAACAGCATTGGAAAAAACCAAAGATTTTATGGAAAAAGAAATGTTCCATAGATTTATGTTCCTGTACAGGCTGTCCGTTTAGGAAAAAATACAGGGGGTAAACACCATCATCATGTGAAGTTAGGATTCGCTGTTGAAAAGGCCAAATATTATTTCATAAATAAAAAAGAGCCAATGCCTCCCTTTTGAGCCGACATGTTTTGCAAACTTGGTGTGCTCTAAGACTCAAGAGCGAGAATATGAACTGAGAAGGCAGGTGAGATCTCTTGAATAATCTAATGCTGATCGCAATTATCGCATAAGGAATATGAACATAGAACAGTTCAATTCATCGGGTAAATGGGTATATAATGAACCCCATAACTGATATGTATGTAATTAAAGATAGCATGTAGAACGATTGACTTATGTATTTGATCACCAGGAATAGACTGACTATAATAGTGGTATGTATTTAGTAACAGTGCAAAGATATTGCATCAGCTAATTTAAAGTAAGAAGTGATATGAGTCATACACAGTAAAAGGCAACCAGCCTATTGTGATATAAATTGTTGCTGCAACATAACAAGATGTCAATACATGTTAATAACAGCGGAGAAAGGCTCCACAGTACAACTCTCTTCCTTGCAAACGCAAGATCTGCCAAAGGAAAAAACACTGACTTACAAGACAAACATATGGATATGACATCATATGCCCAACTGAAACTCATATTGGTTATAGTTTAGGCAACAATAAGATAATTGAAACGCTCAGACTCTTTTTGAGGTGATAAAAACATTAACGGTGGGGGCTTTCTGATTACAGTACAAACCATGTTCCAACCTATTGAACTCAAAATAAATACATATGGATGGAAGATCGTAATTATAGAAATACTCCTAATATAATTGTATGTTGTTACTACAGGCCATCATCAGTTTACAGAATATTAATAATATTGACCACATTCTTAAGGAGGTAACATCAGGCCATCATGACTCAAAGTTAATCTTATTTGGTGATATGAATTTTCCGAGAATAGATTGGAAAAATCTACAGTTCCGGTTTGGCTATCCATATTACGTTATTTATTGCTAGTTTCTGAATATGCTTCATGAGTACCGATTATACCAAGTTGTAAAAAAGCCCACCCATATACAAAGAGATATACTCGATTTAATATGCACCAATGACGTAAGTACGATGTCCTCGATAGATGTAAATACTTCAGGCCTTGGTGACCACTATATAATAACTGTAAAAATCAAAACACAACTCAACCAAACATCGTTTCTCCCAAAAAGCAAAACTCGAGATATCCATGTCCATAGGAATGCAGATCCAACTATATTTCATTGCCCACATGGAAGAATGCAAGAGAGAACTTTCTTTCATGACAGATGTAGAAAAAAATGTGCACTTTCTTCTCTGCCACATTTAGAGCTGCAGTTAACAGTTCATTACCAATAATGACAGTTTTCATTAGATCTGAAAACCAACCGGCGTTGTTTACAAAAGGAAAATGAAACACTGCAAACATAAACATAGCGGGGATTTTTTCTTTCTAACCAAATATAAGAAGATTTGAAAAGATGAAAAAGAAACATTCTTGCTTACAAAATATGCAAGCCCTTGTAAGTATAAACTGTAAACCTTTCCATGGCTACTTGAGGCAAAAACAACAGACTGATCACCCAATATCTAGAGTAAGAACACCAGAAGGCACATCCACCACAGATAACGACAAGTGTGCTCATATACTGAACTCTTATTTTTAGAATCAATTATGCAGAGATGAAACCATTCCTGCTTTATATCTATAAACTACACATGCACAGGCAATCCATATAGACCACAAAAGTGTAGAGAAACTTATACTGGATGTTAAGAACAACAAATCACCTGAACAGATCAGAAAATACGAGTTGCTCATTGACCCAAACCTATCGGCAAGATGCCTCACACATATATTTCAAGCCCTCATCAACAATGGTAAGCTTCCACAAATGTGGAAAGCGTCAAACGTGACTCCATTATACAACAAAGGCTCGAAAGATGAACCATCCAACTTCAGGCCAATCTCTCTGACAAGCATTCCATGCAAAGTGATGGGACACATTTTTCTTCATCATCTGAACAAGGTCTTGGACAGTTTCTTACACAATCGCCAACATGGCTTCTGGAAAGGACCCTCTCTTTTGAGACCCAGTTTTGTGCTACCTACCACAATTCGGCAAAAGCTGCCGAGCAGTCTTTCACGACCCATGCAGTTGTGCTTGATTTTGAGAAAGCTTTTGATAAATTATCACACAAGATGTTGATGGAGAAAACCCAGAAGATCCCAGATATGAATCCAAGACTAGCTAAGTGGATCCAAGGTTTTCTAACAGGAAGAACACAATGAATTGCTTTCAAGAACACACTGTCACCAAAGCTTGAAGTAACGTCAGGTCTACCTCAGGGTTCGGTTTTAGGACTAGCACTATTCTTAGTCTTCATCAATGACCTGCCCAGCACACTTTCGTGTAACATTAGTCTTTACGCTGACGACACTCTTATATACACCATTACCAAGAATAAAATAAAAATAACATCAAACTGTTACAACAATAGTCCACAAAAAAACAGAATGGTTTTTAACAAGGAGAAATGCAAGGTAATAATGTTCCACGGCAAAGATACCCAAAAAAGTCCCAACCACCCTATTTGTGGTTTTGCTCTAAAATGTGTTAGTTAGACTACTTATCTTGGTGTGACCGTGCAATCTCATCTGAAGTTTGATAGTTATACTGTTAAGAAAATAAGCAGCACCAACAAAACTTTGGGCTTTATTAAATTCTCACTCCATGGAGCGCCAGGAAAAGCTAAATTGCTGGCTCACAACAGCCTCTACAGACTGAAACTTGAATATGCCAATATCTTATGGGATACAGCTGACAAAGGCACCAGTGAAAACCTTGAAATTGTTCAGAATAAGGCAATCCATTTCATCAAAAACATGAAGGGTAGACACCGAAGCATATGCTCAACTAGCATTACAGACACTTCACTACACGAGGAAAACATTACCGTCTGACACTTCGGATAAAAATACTTTTTAGTGAAGAACAGCATTCTGCTCTATCCATGGCATATGATGAGATAATAAATGATATTACCCAGGTTATTTTGACAACGAGGGTAGCTTTCAAGGGTGAACCAACATCCGTCTATGCTTCAACACATCTGTACCACAACAGATTCTTGCCTTGCATTGTCCGAGATATCTGAATAGGGCCTATTCATAAACAACCCCAAAACAGCTAAATGCTGGACTCACATACCACCACTGGCCCCAATAAAACAAGCAATATAAGAAGCGCTCAATAATATCTATTATCATTGAGGTAAATCAAAAAGTAGTCACTGTGACATACGAATACTGATGATGATGAATTTTAGTTTTAGTTACTCCGAAACATTCATGGCCAACGAAAATATCACAAATATTATAATTCATAGCAGCTAGGTGACATTAGCTGTGTCCTGTGTCCATTAGGTTTAACACACAAGTATCATTCACTGTTTTTCGAGAAATGCATTGTAGTTGGTGTAATGGTTAATGTGTGTCTTGCAGCAGGGCTAAATGTTGTTGATATAAAGCCTGGGGTTTAAACCCCAGTTAGGTACTGTTTTTTTGCTGTTGGAGAAACACTTGAGCCTTATTGACCATGAAGTTTTCATAGCATTAGAAAATGTTGTACTAGAAAAGTATCAAATAGTGATAACAATCAAATGATTAAGTTATAACAATCGTCGCATTTAATAAAAACTAGTAGTTATTGGATTAGTTATTACAATTAATGTGTGAGGTTAGTTTCAGTGAAGAGAGAAATTTCCAATTGTCTCTCATGTTCTGTTGGTCAGAGTCAGTTTTGTCTACTGCTGTGTGCAGCTATGCTCTCTAGCTACCAGCAAGCACCCTCAATCGCCGGGCTGGCTAACAGGCTCCACTAGGGCTTCCTTTTGTTGGCTAGTGCTGATGATGTGCACTGCTATACAGCCCTTGTACTCACTTTTCATGATTACCAGGCATTGTCACTCTTGCTCCCAAGAGTCATACTTCGGCATCTAGTGCAAGTGATGCGGGCATGGTTTGTTACTACCCTTGGCACACCTTAAAACCAATGCCACAAGAGGTTATTCTCATTTATCTGTTATTTTTAATTCTGTTTTTAGCCATATAAAAAGAGTGTAGAATCGCACTTATTACACAACAAGTCCAAGTAGAAATCCTACACTCCCAGAAAGTACTTGATCAATTCGTTCTGCACTACTCAACAAAACTTTAACTACATTAGGTAATGGTAGCTAAGCATTCCTGTAGGTGTATATGGTAACCGGTTAGCAGTTTAGTGCACCAATGCAGCTGAAGTGCTACAAGGCGGCCTTTCCTCCCAATATTTTATTGATCTAACTATTGAATATTTATATAGCTCTTTTGTCTAGTTACTCATATGCAAGGAATAATGTAACACCAGGTTAAATGAAATGGTAAAAAATGTTTCAAGCACACATATACATGCATTTACCAAGCACCTCGATACATACCTCCACCAAACACACAGATACATATATCCACCTGGATTATGGACATCTACTGTAGTATACATGCTCCCTGTAGTGTACTCATCTACTGTAATATAGTCACATGTTTATTGCAGTATGCTCATGAGCGCTATTGGAAAAAACTGTGAACCTGACTGTGCCATTGCAAGAGGCTTCTAGTGTGTAGCCAATGTCATTTGACGCCTCTCCACGCAGACCTTTGTCTGCAGCCCAAGGCTCTGTAAGCAGTAGATCATGGACTGAATGGACTCAACAGTTACATGCCTACGTAGCTTGGGTCAACTCTCAGCTACGTAAGAAACCAGGTACTAAGGAGGTGAGTCATGTTCTATCCATTGTTGGTTATACCCTAGATGGCGTTCATGTTTCGCTCTGTCTGGCGACCCTCTTGTGGTCCTATTAAATTACTGAATGATTTATTTGTAAATGTGGAGCTTGTGTAACGCATGAATTTGTGTGTAGTGTGTGTATTACACCTTTGTAGAATACAATCGTTTGTGTGTAGTGTGTGTATTACACCTTTGTAGAATACAATCGTTTGTGTGTAGTGTGTGTATTACACCTTTGTAGAATACAATCGTTTGTGTGTAGTGTGTGTATTACACCTTTGTAGAATACAATCGTTTGTGTGTAGTGTGTGTATTACACCTTTGTAGAATACAATCGTTTGTGTGTAGTTTGTGTATTACACCTTTGTAGAATACAATCGTTTGTGTGTAGTGTGTGTATTACACCTTTGTAGAATACAATTGTTTGTGTGTAGTTTGTGTATTACACCTTTGTAGAATACAATCGTTTGTGTGTAGTTTGTGTATTACACCTTTGTAGAATACAATCGTTTGTGTGTAGTGTGTGTATTACACCTTTGTAGAATACAATCGTTTGTGTGTAGTGTGTGTATTACACCTTTGTAGAATACAATCGTTTGTGTGTAGTGTGTGTATTACACCTTTGTAGAATACAATCGTTTGTGTGTAGTGTGTGTATTACACCTTTGTAGAATACAATCGTTTGTGTGTAGTGTGTGGTGGACACAATATCGTTGTGTGTGTACCGCGGGTTATACTGTTATGGCGTTGTTGTAGTTGTGTTGTATATTTTACATAATTGTACTTGTTGTCTTCATATATACGTAAATAACATTATTGTACTTATGGTGTCTATATATATATAACACTCCTATAAACGGCTGCATATGAATACGGATCCCAGTTATATCAAATGGCTGCGCCTGGCAATCCCATTATATTTCATCCATGTTCATGACTCACATGCTCTCTTCCAGAAGCCATAGATTGTAAGGTTCCTTTGTAACATTGTTTTTGTAGTTTGTAAGCTTGTTGAGTAGTTACAGCTTTGTGCCAGCACACAGCACGCCTGTGTCGTCTTTCAATTTGAGCAGGGAAAAAGAAAGAAAGGAGGGGAGAGTTGGAGAAGAAGGGACAGGGAGAGTTGGAAAGGTAGAGCGTGGTAGAGATGGAACAGGGCGGGGTAGAGCAAGGTAGAGGGTGAGAAGTAGAGCGAAACGAAGGAAGGGCGAGGTGAGGGAAAGCGGGGCAAGAACATCGTCGGCGATGTTGAATACAATGGGTGATACGCTAGTGTATATATATAACACTGTTGCACTTGTGTTGTGAGCATAATAAAGCTGTACTCAGTTAATATATATAGTGCCGTCAAAAACTTTTGCTGCAGGTAAAAGATTTAAGGCGAGAGCTACAAGATGGTACAGTGCTTGTAGAGCTCATTGAAATTGTAGCAAACGAGAAGATCCCTGGCGCTCACTACAAGCCCGCAAACTCTCTTGAGATGAAGGAAAATGTAGAAAGAGTTCTACAGTTTATGAGATCAAGTATGGACCGTGCTTAGTACTTACATACTATATACTACTTACTATATACTACTTACTGTATACTACTTGCTATATACTACTTTCTATATATTACTTACTATATATTACTTCCTATATACTACTTACTATATACTACATACTATATACTACTTACTATATACTACTTACTATATACTACTTACTATATACTACTTACTATATACTACTTACTATATATTACTTACTATATACTACTTACTATATACTACTTACTATATATTACTTCCTATATACTACTTACTATATACTACTTACTATATACTACTTACTATATACTACTTACTATATACTACTTACTATATACTACTTACTATATACTACTTACTATATACTACTTACTAAATACTACTTACTAAATACTACTTACTATATATTACTTCCTATATACTACTTACTATATACTACTTACTATATACTACTTACTATATACTACTTACTATATACTACTTACTATATACTACTTCCTATATACTACTTACTAAATACTACTTACTATATACTACTTACTATATACTACCTACTATATACCACGTACTATATACTACTTACTATATATTACTTACTATATACTAGATACTATATACTACTTACTATATACTACTTACTATATACTACATACTATATACTACTTACTATATACTACTTACTATATACTACATACTATATACTACTTACTATATACTACTTACTATATACTACTTACTATATACTACTTACTATATACTACTTACTATATACTACTTACTATATACTACTTACTATATACTACTTACTATATATTACTTACTATATACTACTTACTATATACTACTTCCTATATACTACTTACTATATATTACTTACTATATACTACTTACTATATACTACTTACTATATACTACATACTATATACTACTTACTATATATTACTTACTATATACTACTTACTATATACTACTTACTATATACTACTTACTATATACTACTTACTATATATTACTTACTATATACTACTTACTATATACTACTTACTATATACTACTTACTATATACTACTTCCTATATACTACTTACTATATACTACTTACTATATACTACTAACTATATACTACTTACTATATACTACTTACTATATACCACTTACTATATACTACTTACTATATACTACTTACTATATACTACTCACTATATACTACTTACTATATACTACTTACTATATACCACTTACTATATACTACTTACTATATACTACTTACTATATGCTACTTACTATATACTACTTACTATATACCACTTACTATATACTACTTCCTATATACTACTTACTATATACTACTTACTATATACTACTTACTATATATTACTTACTATATATTACATACTATATACTACTTACTATATACTACTTACTATATACTACATACTATATACTACTTACTATATACTACTTACTATATACTACTTACTATATACTACTTACTATATACTACTTACTATATACTACTTACTATATACTACATACTATATACTACTTACTATATACTACTTACTATATACTACTTACTATATACTACTTACTATATACTACTTACTATATACTACGTACTATATACTACTTACTATATATTACTTACTATATATTACTTACTATATATTACTTACTATATACTACTTACTATTTACTACTTACTATATACTACTTACTATATATTACTTACTATATATTACTTACTATATACTACTTACTACTTACTATATACTACTTACTATATATTACTTACTATATACTACTTACTATTTACTACTTACTATATACTACTTACTATATACTACTTACTATATACTACTTACTATTTACTACTTACTATATACTACTTACTATATACTACTTACTATATATTACTTACTATATATTACTTACTATATATTACTCACTATATACTACTCACTATATACTACTTACTATATACTACTTACTATATACTACTTACTATATACTACCTACTATATGCTACGTACTATATGCTACTTACTATATACTACTTACTATATACTACTTACTATATACTACTTACTATATATTACTTACTATATATTACTCACTATATACTACTCACTATATACTACTCACTATATACTACTTACTACATACTACTTACTATATACTACTTACTATATACTACTTACTATATACTACTTACTATATACTACTTACTATATACCACTTACTATATACTACTTCCTATATACTACTTACTATATATTACTTACCATATATTACTTACCATATACTACTTACTATATATTACTTACCATATATTACTTACCATATACTACTTACTATATATTACTTACTATATATTACTTACTATATACTACTTACTATATATTACTTACTATATACTACTTACTATATACTACTTACTATATACTACTTACTATATACTACTTACTATATACTACTTACTATATACTACTTACTATATACTACTTACTATATACCACTTACTATATACCACTTACTATATACTACTCACTATATACTACTCACTATATACTACTCACTATATACTACTCACTATATACTACTTACTATATACCACTTACTATATACTACTTACTATATACTACTTACTATATACTACTTACTATATACTACTTACTATATACCACTTACTATATACCACTTACTATATACTACTTACTATATACTACTTACTATATACTACTTACTATATATTACTTACTATATATTACATACTATATACTACTTACTATATACTACTTACTATATACTACATACTATATACTACTTACTATGTACTACTTACTATGTACTACTTACTATATACTACTTACTATATATTACTTACTATATACTACTTACTATATACTACTTACTATATACTACTTACTATATACTACTTACTATATACTACTTACTATATACTACTTACTATATACTACTTACTATATACTACTTACTATATACTACTTACTATATACTACTTACTATATATTACTTACTATATATTACTTACTATATATTACTTACTATATACTACTTACTATATACTACTTACTATATACTACTTACTATATACTACCTACTATATACCACGTACTATATACTACTTACTATATATTACTTACTATATATTACTTACTAAATACTACTTACTATATACTACTTACTATATACTACCTACTATATACCACGTACTATATACTACTTACTATATATTACTTCCTATATATTACTTACTATATACTACTTACTATATACTACTTACTATATATTACTCACTATATAATACTTACTATATTCTACTTACTATATATTACTTACTATATATTACTTACTATATACTACTTACTATTTACTACTTACTATATACTACTTACTATATATTACTTACTAAATATTACTTACTATATACTACTTACTATTTACTACTTACTATATACTACTTACTATATATTACTTACTATATACTACTTACTATTTACCACTTACTATATACTACTTACTATATACTACTTACTATATACTACTTACTATATACTACTTACTATTTACTACTTACTATATACTACTTACTATATACTACTTACTATATATTACTTACTATATATTACTTACTATATATTACTCACTATATACTACTCACTATATACTACTTACTATATACTACTTACTATATACTACTTACTATATACTACTTACTATATACTACTTACTATATACTACTTACTATATACTACTTACTATATACTACTTACTATATACTACTTACTATATATTACTTACTATATATTACTCACTATATACTACTCACTATATACTACTTACTACATACTACTTACTATATACTACTTACTATATACTACTTACTATATACTACTTACTATTTACTACTTACTATATACTACTTACTATATACTACTTACTATATATTACTTACTATATATTACTTACTATATATTACTCACTATATACTACTCACTATATACTACTTACTATATACTACTTACTATATACTACTTACTATATACTACCTACTATATACTACTTACTATATACTACTTACTATATACTACTTACTATATACTACTTACTATATACTACTTACTATATATTACTTACTATATATTACTCACTATATACTACTCACTATATACTACTTACTACATACTACTTACTATATACTACTTACTATATACTACTTACTATATACTACTTACTATATACTGCTTACTATATACTACTTACTATATACTACTTACTATATACTACTTCCTATATACTACTTACTATATATTACTTACCATATATTACTTACTATATACTACTTACTATATATTACTTACCATATATTACTTACTATATACTACTTACTATATATTACTTACCATATATTACTTACTATATACTACTTACTATATATTACTTACGATATATTACTTACTATATACTACTTACTATATATTACTTACTATATACTACTTACTATATACTACTTACTATATACTACTTACTATATACTACTTACTATATATTACTTACTATATACTACTTACTATATACTACTTACTATATACTACTTACTATATACTACTTACTATATACTACTTACTATATATTACTTACTATATACTACTTACTATATACTACGTACTATATATTACTTACTATATACTACTTACTATATACTACCTACTATATACTACTTACTATATACTACTTACTATATACTACTTACTATATACTACTTACTATATATTACTTACTATTTACTACTTACTATATACTACTTACTATATACTACTTACTATGTACTACTTACTATGTAATGCTCTTATTTGCAGGAAAGATAAAGATGCATCAAATAAGGAGCACAGACATTGTAGAGGGTAACATGAAGTCTATAATGAGACTTATACTCTCCTTGGCTGCTCACTTCAAGGTACTACATTTACTGGCCCATTCCCAACCTTTGTCCATGTGTCTATGGTGTCTACAGTGTCTACAGTGTTTATGGTGTCTATGGTGTCTATGGTTTGTGACCATAAGCTACATTTCACTATCTCTATGAACAAGCGCTGCTATGTTCATATCTGTGGCCATGCTTCACCCCTAACTAGTATGTCTGTGATCGTGTGCTACAAGTATTCATGTCTCAAACTACTTCGTACATTTATCTATAGTTATGTTCTGCGATGAAATGTAGCTTTTATCACGTGTTACATCTCTCTGTCTGTGACTAGGTTCTACAGCTATCTATGTCTGTGATTAGGTGCAACACATTTATGCATGTTTTCTCAGCCAAGCAGTGTGAAGCAGTCTAATCAGGCTAGCAAAAGTTCAAGGTCATTGGGTATTGCTCAAGAGGCAGCTTCAACGTTAGCGAGCATTAGACAGGATGCTGAGAGCATCAAACGGAAGATGCACAGGCCAGCGAGTTTGAGAGAAACTGACGCTAAACCCCCTATTAGCCGGTGAGCTGGTCAGTGTGATAGCCCCGGATCTGTCATACCTCCTGTGTGAGTGGTGGGCGCCTCAACCTTATTCCTTCCTCTCTACAGGAGATTGGGCTATGAAAAAGCGGGCTCTACAGAGGGAATGGCTGAGGGACCCCCACCTCTGGATGTCATAGCCGGCTCGAAGAGCTCATTGAGAAGTGTTTCTTCCAAGTCTAGTCTGGATAGCGAGTCAGAGGGTGAGTGCTTGTAGTAACAAACCTATGTAATGAGTGCCTGTAGTAACAAACCTATGTAATGAGTGCCTGTAGTAACAGACCTATGTAATGAGTGCCTGTAGTAACAAATCTATGTAATGAGTGCCTGTAGTAACAAACCTATGTAATGAGTGCCTGTAGTAACAGACCTATGTAATGAGTGCCTGTAGTAACAGACCTATGTAATGAGTGCCTGTAGTAACAAATCTATGTAATGAGTGCCTGTAGTAACAAACCTATGTAATGAGTGCCTGTAGTAACAAATCTATGTAATGAGTGCCTGTAGTAACAAACCTATGTAATGAGTGCCTGTAGTAACAAATCTATGTAATGAGTGCCTGTAGTAACAAACCTATGTAATGAGTGCCTGTAGTAACAAACCTATGTAATGAGTGCCTGTCGTAACAAATCTATGTAATGAGTGCCTGTAGTAACAAATCTATGTAATGAGTGCCTGTAGTAACAAACCTATGTAATGAGTGCCTGTAGTAACAGACCTATGTAATGAGTGCCTGTAGTAACAGACTTATGTAATGAGTGCCTGTAGTAACAGATCTATGTAATGAGTGCCTGTAGTAACAAACCCATGTAATGAGTGCCTGTAGTAACAGACCTGTGTAATGAGTGCCTGTAGTAACAGATCTATGTAATGAGTGCCTGTAGTAACAGACCTATGTAATGAGTGCCTGTAGTAACAGACCATGTAATGAGTGCCTGTAGTAACAGACCTATGTAATGAGTGCCTGTAGTAACAGACCTATGTAATGAGTGCCTGTAGTAACAGACTTATGTAATGAGTGCCTGTAGTAACAGACCTATGTAATGAGTGCCTGTAGTAACAGACCTATGTAATGAGTGCCTGTAGTAACAGACCTATGTAATGAGTATACGTAACTAATTTCCATGTTTTGCCCACTTATCATCTGCCCAGTTACCACCCGCCCACTTACCACCCGCCCACTTACTACCTGCCCACTTCCTATGCTCAGGGTTTCGTTCAAAATTAGCAGGAGACCTGGTCGACAGATACTGCTCGCTGTTGGTGGATGTCGAGGAGTCACAGGAAGTGCTCATTGATGACGCTAAGATGGCCCACGATTTGCTTATCCATCTACAGAATGTCCTTTTGAATGGGCAAGAGGACGTGGACCAGCCACTGCAGGTCTCTGAAAACTCTTCTAGCCAAGAGCAGGTGAACACTGAGAATTGTATTTTGTTTGTGGTATGTGAGTGTGTCTGTGGTATGTCAGGTATATCTATGTCTATGGTATGTGAGGTATATCTATGGTATGTAAGGTATGTCTATGATATGTGAGGTATAACTATGTTTAGGTAAATGAGGTATATCTATGTCTATGATGTTTGAGTTATATTATGTTTATGATATGCGTGTAATGTGGATGATATCTATGCTGAGGTCATGTCCATGATATCTATGTCTATGCTGTATGCACATGATGTCTATGCTATATTCATATGATATCTATGTCTATGCTGTATGCATATGATATCTATGTCTATGCTATGTCTATGCTATATGCACATGATATCTAATTATGGAACTTTTGGCATGTTAAATAATGAGAAGTGTTGGTTTAGTGAAGGATACATTTACAGCAGGATATAATGTATATATAGAAGGATATGATGTATATGTAGAAGGATATGATGTATATATAGAAGGATATGATGTATATGTAGAAGGATATGATGTATATGTAGAAGGATATAATGTATATATAGAAGGATATAATGTATATGTAGAAGGATATGATGTATATGTAGAAGGATATAATGTATATATAGAAGGATATAATGTATATATAGAAGGATATAATGTATATATAGAAGGATATAATGTATATATAGAAGGATATAATGTATATATAGAAGGATGTAATGTATATATAGAAGGATATGATGTATATATAGAAGGATATGATGTATATATAGAAGGATATAATGTATATATAGAAGGATATAATGTATATATAGAAGGATATAATGTATATATAGAAGGATATAATGTATATATAGAAGGATGTAATGTATATATAGAAGGATATGATGTATATATAGAAGGATATAATGTGTATATAGAAGGATATGATGTATATATAGAAGGATATGATGTATATATAGAAGGATATAATGTATATATAGCAGGATATGATGTATATATAGAAGGATATAATATATATATAGAAGGATGAGGTGAGTGAGACAGGGATAGGCGAGGTGGGGAAGGGTGCGAGATGTAGGTTGATTGAGGCAGGGAAAGTGGAACTGGAATATTGTGGGTGGGTGTGGTTAACGTGACGGCTACTACTGCTTGTTTGTACATATATATAGGGAGGGCTTTAGATATGAGTGCTGTCTGTTGTATAGGGAGGGCTTTAGATATGAGTGCTGTCTGTTGTATAGAGAGGACTTTAGATATGAGTGCTGTCTGTTGTATAGGGAGGGCTTTAGATATGAGTGCTGTCTGTTGTATAGGGCTTTAGATATGAGTGCTGTTTGTTGTATAGGGAGGGCTTTAGATATGAGTGCTGTCTGTTGTATAGGGAGGGCTTTAGATATGAGTGCTGTCTGTTGTATAGGAAGGGCTTTAGATATGAGTGCTGTCTGTTGTAGAGGGAGGGCTTTAGATATGAGTACTGTCTGTTGTATAGGGAGGACTTTAGATATGAGTGCTGTCTGTTGTAGAGGGAGGGCTTTAGATATGAGTGCTGTCTGTTGTATAGAGATGACTTTAGATATGAGTACTGTCTGTTGTATAGGGAGGGCTTTAGATATGAGTGCTGTCTGTTGTATAGGGAGGGCTTTAGATATGAGTGCTGTCTGTTGTATAGGGCTTTAGATATGAGTACTGTCTGTTGTATAGGGAGGACTTTAGATATGAGTGCTGTCTGTTGTATAGGGAGGGCTTTAGATATGAGTACTGTCTGTTGTATAGGGAGAGCTTTAGATATGAGTGCTGTCTGTTGTATAGGGAGGGCTTTAGATATGAGTGCTGTCTGTTGTATAGGGCTTTAGATATGAGTGTTGTCTGTTGTATAGGGCTTTAGATATGAGTGCTGTCTGTTGTATAGGGAGAGCTTTAGATATGAGTGCTGTCTGTTGTAGAGGGAGGGCTTTAGATATGAGTGCTGTCTGTTGTAGAGGGAGGGCTTTAGATATGAGTACTGTCTGTTGTATAGGGAGGGCTTTAGATATGAGTGCTGTCTGTTGTATAGGGAGGGCTTTAGATATGAGTGCTGTGTGTTGTATAGGGAGGGCTTTAGATATGAGTGCTGTCTGTTGTAGAGGGAGGGCTTTAGATATGAGTGCTCTCTGTTGTATAGGGAGGGCTTTAGATATGAGTGCTGTCTGTTGTAGAGGGCTTTAGATATGGGTGCTGTCTGTTGTATAGGGAGGGCTTTAGATATGAGTGCTGTCTGTTGTATAGGGAGGGCTTTAGATATGAGTGCTGTCTGTTGTATAGGGAGGGCTTTAGATATGAGTGCTGTCTGTTGTATAGGGAGGACTTTAGATATGAGTGCTGTCTGTTGTATAGGGAGGACTTTAGATATGAGTACTGTCTGTTGTATAGGGCTTTAGATATGAGTGCTGTCTGTTGTATAGGGAGGGCTTTAGATATGAGTGCTGTCTGTTGTATAGGGAGGGCTTTAGATATGAGTGCTGTCTGTTGTATAGGGAGGGCTTTAGATATGAGTGCTGTCTGTTGTAGAGGGAGGGCTTTAGATATGAGTGCTCTCTGTTGTATAGGGAGGGCTTTAGATATGAGTGCTGTCTGTTGTAGAGGGCTTTAGATATGGGTGCTGTCTGTTGTATAGGGAGGGCTTTAGATATGAGTGCTGTCTGTTGTATAGGGAGGGCTTTAGATATGAGTGCTGTCTGTTGTATAGGGAGGGCTTTAGATATGAGTGCTGTCTGTTGTATAGGGCTTTAGATATGAGTGCTGTCTGTTGTATAGGGAGGGCTTTAGATATGAGTGCTGTCTGTTGTATAGGGCTTTAGATATGAGTGCTGTCTGTTGTATAGGGCTTTAGATATGAGTGCTGTCTGTTGTATAGGGAGGGCTTTAGATATGAGTGCTGTTTGTTGTATAGGGCTTTAGATATGAGTGCTGTCTGTTGTATAGGGAGGGCTTTAGAAATGAGTGCTGTCTGTTGTATAGGGAGGGCTTTAGATATGAGTACTGTCTGTTGTATAGGGCTTTAGATATGAGTGCTGTCTGTTGTATAGGGAGGGCTTTAGATATGAGTGCTGTCTGTTGTATAGGGAGGGCTTTAGATATGAGTGCTGTCTGTTGTATAGGGCTTTAGATATGAGTGCTGTCTGTTGTATAGGGAGGGCTTTAGATATGAGTACTGTCTGTTGTATAGGGAGGGCTTTAGATATGAGTGCTGTCTGTTGTATAGGGCTTTAGATATGAGTGCTGTCTGTTGTAGAGGGAGGGCTTTAGATATGAGTGCTGTCTGTTGTAGAGGGAGGGCTTTAGATATGAGTGCTGTCTGTTGTATAGGGAGGGCTTTAGATATGAGTGCTGTCTGTTGTATAGGGAGGACTTTAGATATGAGTGCTGTCTGTTGTATAGGGAGGACTTTAGATATGAGTGCTGTCTGTTGTATAGGGAGGGCTTTAGATATGAATGTTGTCTGTTGTATAGGGAGGGCTTTAGATATGAGTGCTGTCTGTTGTAGAGGGAAGGCTTTAGATATGAGTGCTGTCTGTTGTAGAGGGAGGGCTTTAGATATGAGTGCTGTCTGTTGTAGAGGGAGGGCTTTAGATATGAGTGCTGTCTGTTGTATAGGGAGGGCTTTAGATATGAGTGCTGTCTGTTGTATAGGGAGGACTTTAAATATGAGTGCTGTCTGTTGTATAGGGAGGACTTTAGATATGAGTGCTGTCTGTTGTATAGGGCTTTAGATATGAGTACTGTCTGTTGTATAGGGAGGGCTTTAGATATGAGTGCTGTCTGTTGTATAGGGAGGGCTTTAGATATGAGTACTGTCTGTTGTATAGGGAGGACTTTAGATATGAGTGTTGTCTGTTGTATAGGGAGGGCTTTAGATATGAGTGCTGTCTGTTGTAGAGGGAGGGCTTTAGATATGAGTGCTGTCTGTTGTATAGAGATGACTTTAGATATGAGTACTGTCTGTTGTATAGGGAGGGCTTTAGATATGAGTGCTGTCTGTTGTATAGGGCTTTAGATATGAGTGCTGTCTGTTGTATAGGGAGGGCTTTAGATATGAGTGCTGTCTGTTGTAGAGGGAGGGCTTTAGATATGAGTGCTGTCTGTTGTAGAGGGAGGGCTTTAGATATGAGTGCTGTCTGTTGTAGAGGGAGGGCTTTAGATATGAGTGCTGTCTGTTGTATAGGGAGGGCTTTAGATATGAGTGCTGTCTGTTGTATAGGGAGGACTTTAGATATGAGTGCTGTCTGTTGTATAGGGAGGACTTTAGATATGAGTGCTGTCTGTTGTATAGGGCTTTAGATATGAGTACTGTCTGTTGTATAGGGAGGGCTTTAGATATGAGTGCTGTCTGTTGTATAGGGAGGGCTTTAGATATGAGTGCTGTCTGTTGTATAGGAAGGGCTTTAGATATGAGTGCTGTCTGTTGTATAGGACTTGAGATATGAGTGCTGTCTGTTGTATAGGGAGGGCTTTAGATATGAGTGTTGTCTGTTGTATAGGGAGGGCTTTAGATATGAGTGCTCTCTGTTGTATAGGGAGGGCTTTAGATATGAGTGTTGTCTGTTGTATAGGGAGGGCTTTAGATATGAGTGCTCTCTGTTGTATAGGGAGGGCTTTAGATATGAGTACTGTCTGTTGTATAGGGAGGGCTTTAGATATGAGTGTTGTCTGTTGTATAGGGAGGGCTTTAGATATGAGTGCTCTCTGTTGTATAGGGAGGGCTTTAGATATGAGTGTTGTCTGTTGTATAGGGAGGGCTTTAGATATGAGTGCTCTCTGTTGTATAGGGAGGGCTTTAGATATGAGTGTTGTCTGTTGTATAGGGAGGGCTTTAGATATGAGTGCTCTCTGTTGTATAGGGAGGGCTTTAGATATGAGTGTTGTCTGTTGTATAGGGAGGGCTTTAGATATGAGTGCTCTCTGTTGTATAGGGAGGGCTTTAGATATGAGTACTGTCTGTTGTATAGGGAGGGCTTTAGATATGAGTGCTGTCTGTTGTATAGGGAGGGCTTTAGATATGAGTGCTGTCTGTTGTATAGGGAGGACTTTAGATATGAGTGCTGTCTGTTGTATAGGGAGGACTTTAGATATGAGTGCTGTCTGTTGTATAGGGCTTTAGATATGAGTACTGTCTGTTGTATAGGGAGGGCTTTAGATATGAGTGCTGTCTGTTGTATAGGGAGGGCTTTAGATATGAGTACTGTCTGTTGTATAGGGAGGACTTTAGATATGAGTGTTGTCTGTTGTATAGGGAGGGCTTTAGATATGAGTGCTGTCTGTTGTAGAGGGAGGGCTTTAGATATGAGTGCTGTCTGTTGTATAGAGATGACTTTAGATATGAGTACTGTCTGTTGTATAGGGAGGGCTTTAGATATGAGTGCTGTCTGTTGTATAGGGCTTTAGATATGAGTGCTGTCTGTTGTATAGGGAGGGCTTTAGATATGAGTGCTGTCTGTTGTAGAGGGAGGGCTTTAGATATGAGTGCTGTCTGTTGTAGAGGGAGGGCTTTAGATATGAGTGCTGTCTGTTGTAGAGGGAGGGCTTTAGATATGAGTGCTGTCTGTTGTATAGGGAGGGCTTTAGATATGAGTGCTGTCTGTTGTATAGGGAGGACTTTAGATATGAGTGCTGTCTGTTGTATAGGGAGGACTTTAGATATGAGTGCTGTCTGTTGTATAGGGCTTTAGATATGAGTACTGTCTGTTGTATAGGGAGGGCTTTAGATATGAGTGCTGTCTGTTGTATAGGGAGGGCTTTAGATATGAGTGCTGTCTGTTGTATAGGAAGGGCTTTAGATATGAGTGCTGTCTGTTGTATAGGACTTGAGATATGAGTGCTGTCTGTTGTATAGGGAGGGCTTTAGATATGAGTGTTGTCTGTTGTATAGGGAGGGCTTTAGATATGAGTGCTCTCTGTTGTATAGGGAGGGCTTTAGATATGAGTGTTGTCTGTTGTATAGGGAGGGCTTTAGATATGAGTGCTCTCTGTTGTATAGGGAGGGCTTTAGATATGAGTACTGTCTGTTGTATAGGGAGGGCTTTAGATATGAGTGTTGTCTGTTGTATAGGGAGGGCTTTAGATATGAGTGCTCTCTGTTGTATAGGGAGGGCTTTAGATATGAGTGTTGTCTGTTGTATAGGGAGGGCTTTAGATATGAGTGCTCTCTGTTGTATAGGGAGGGCTTTAGATATGAGTGTTGTCTGTTGTATAGGGAGGGCTTTAGATATGAGTGCTCTCTGTTGTATAGGGAGGGCTTTAGATATGAGTGTTGTCTGTTGTATAGGGAGGGCTTTAGATATGAGTGCTCTCTGTTGTATAGGGAGGGCTTTAGATATGAGTACTGTCTGTTGTATAGGGAGGGCTTTAGATATGAGTGTTGTCTGTTGTATAGGGAGGGCTTTAGATATGAGTGCTCTCTGTTGTATAGGGAGGGCTTTAGATATGAGTGTTGTCTGTTGTATAGGGAGGGCTTTAGATATGAGTGCTCTCTGTTGTATAGGGAGGGCTTTAGATATGAGTGTTGTCTGTTGTATAGGGAGGGCTTTAGATATGAGTGCTCTCTGTTGTATAGGGAGGGCTTTAGATATGAGTACTGTCTGTTGTATAGGGAGGGCTTTAGATATGAGTGCTGTCTGTTGTATAGGGAGGGCTTTAGATATGAGTGCTGTCTGTTGTATAGGGAGGGCTTTAGATATGAGTGCTGTCTGTTGTAGAGGGAGGGCTTTAGATATGAGTGCTGTCTGTTGTATAGAGATGACTTTAGATATGAGTACTGTCTGTTGTATAGGGAGGGCTTTAGATATGAGTGCTGTCTGTTGTATAGGGCTTTAGATATGAGTGCTGTCTGTTGTATAGGGCTTTAGATATGAGTGCTGTCTGTTGTATAGGGAGGGCTTTAGATATGAGTGCTGTCTGTTGTATAGGGAGGGCTTTAGATATGAGTGCTGTCTGTTGTATAGGACTTGAGATATGAGTGCTGTCTGTTGTATAGGGAGGGCTTTAGATATGAGTGTTGTCTGTTGTATAGGGAGGGCTTTAGATATGAGTGCTCTCTGTTGTATAGGGAGGGCTTTAGATATGAGTGTTGTCTGTTGTATAGGGAGGGCTTTAGATATGAGTGCTCTCTGTTGTACAGGGAGGGCTTTAGATATGAGTGCTGTCTGTTGTATAGGGAGGGCTTTAGATATGAGTGCTGTCTGTTGTATAGGGAGGACTTTAGATATGAGTGCTGTCTGTTGTATAGGGAGGGCTTTAGATATGAGTGCTGTCTGTTGTATAGGACTTGAGATATGAGTGTTGTCTGTTGTATAGGGAGGGCTTTAGATATGAGTGCTGTCTGTTGTATAGGGAGGGCTTTAGATATGAGTGTTGTCTGTTGTATAGGGAGGGCTTTAGATATGAGTGCTCTCTGTTGTATAGGGAGGGCTTTAGATATGAGTGCTGTCTGTTGTATAGGGAGGGCTTTAGATATGAGTGCTGTCTGTTGTATAGGGAGGGCTTTAGATATGAGTGCTGTCTGTTGTATAGGGAGGGCTTTAGATATGAGTGCTGTCTGTTGTATAGGGAGGGCTTTAGATATGAGTGCTGTCTGTTGTATAGGGAGGACTTTAGATATGAGTGCTGTCTGTTGTATAGGGAGGGCTTTAGATATGAGTGCTGTCTGTTGTATAGGGAGGACTTTAGATATGAGTGCTGTCTGTTGTATAGGGAGGGCTTTAGATATGAGTACTGTCTGTTGTATAGGGAGGGCTTTAGATATGAGTACTGTCTGTTGTAGAGGGAGAGCTTTAGATATGAGTGCTGTCTGTTGTATAGGGAGAGCTTTAGATATGAGTGCTGTCTGTTGTATAGGGAGAGCTTTAGATATGAGTGCTGTCTGTTGTATAGGGCTTTAGATATGAGTGCTCTCTGTTGTATAGGGAGGGCTTTAGATATGAGTGCTGTGTGTTGTATAGGGAGGGCTTTAGATATGAGTGCTGTCTGTTGTATAGAGATGACTTTAGATATGAGTACTGTCTGTTGTAGAGGGAGAGCTTTAGATATGAGTGCTGTCTGTTGTATAGGGAGGGCTTTAGATATGAGTGCTGTCTGTTGTATAGGGAGGGCTTTAGATATGAGTGCTGTCTGTTGTAGAGGGAGGGCTTTAGATATGAGTGCTGTCTGTTGTATAGGGAGGGCTTTAGATATGAGTACTGTCTGTTGTATAGGGAGGGCTTTAGATATGAGTGTTGTCTGTTGTAGAGGGCTTTAGATATGAGTGCTGTCTGTTGTATAGGGAGGACTTTAGATATGAGTGCTCTCTGTTGTATAGGGAGGGCTTTAGATATGAGTGCTGTGTGTTGTATAGGGAGGGCTTTAGATATGAGTACTGTCTGTTGTATAGGGCTTTAGATATGAGTGCTGTCTGTTGTATAGGGAGGACTTTAGATATGAGTGCTCTCTGTTGTATAGGGAGGGCTTTAGATATGAGTGCTGTGTGTTGTATAGGGAGGGCTTTAGATATGAGTGCTGTCTGTTGTATAGAGATGACTTTAGATATGAGTACTGTCTGTTGTATAGGGAGGGCTTTAGATATGAGTGCTGTCTGTTGTATAGGGAGGGCTTTAGATATGAGTGCTGTCTGTTGTAGAGGGAGGGCTTTAGATATGAGTGCTGTCTGTTGTATAGGGAGGGCTTTAGATATGAGTGCTGTCTGTTGTATAGAGATGACTTTAGATATGAGTACTGTCTGTTGTAGAGGGAGAGCTTTAGATATGAGTGCTGTCTGTTGTATAGGGCTTTAGATATGAGTACTGTCTGTTGTATAGGGAGGGCTTTAGATATGAGTGCTGTCTGTTGTATAGGGAGGGCTTTAGATATGAGTGCTGTCTGTTGTATAGGGAGGGCTTTAGATATGAGTACTGTCTGTTGTATAGGGCTTTAGATATGAGTGCTGTCTGTTGTATAGGGAGGACTTTAGATATGAGTGCTCTCTGTTGTATAGGGAGGGCTTTAGATATGAGTGCTGTGTGTTGTATAGGGAAGGCTTTAGATATGAGTGCTGTCTGTTGTATAGAGATGACTTTAGATATGAGTACTGTCTGTTGTATAGGGAGGGCTTTAGATATGAGTGCTGTCTGTTGTATAGGGAGGGCTTTAGATATGAGTGCTGTCTGTTGTATAGAGATGACTTTAGATATGAGTACTGTCTGTTGTAGAGGGAGGGCTTTAGATATGAGTGCTCTCTGTTGTATAGGGAGGGCTTTAGATATGAGTACTGTCTGTTGTATAGGGCTTTAGATATGAGTGCTGTCTGTTGTATAGGGAGGGCTTTAGATATGAGTGCTGTCTGTTGTATAGGGAGGGCTTTAGATATGAGTACTGTCTGTTGTATAGGGAGGGCTTTAGATATGAGTGCTCTCTGTTGTATAGGGAGGGCTTTAGATATGAGTGCTGTCTGTTGTATAGGGAGGGCTTTAGATATGAGTGCTGTCTGTTGTATAGGGCTTTAGATATGAGTGCTGTCTGTTGTATAGGGAGGGCTTTAGATATGAGTGCTGTCTGTTGTATAGGGAGGGCTTTAGATATGAGTACTGTCTGTTGTATAGGGAGGACTTTAGATATGAGTGCTGTCTGTTGTATAGGGAGGGCTTTAGATATGAGTGCTGTCTGTTGTATAGGGCTTTAGATATGAGTGCTCTCTGTTGTATAGGGAGGGCTTTAGATATGAGTACTGTCTGTTGTATAGGGCTTTAGATATGAGTACTGTCTGTTGTATAGGGAGGGCTTTAGATATGAGTGTTGTCTGTTGTATAGGGCTTTAGATATGAGTGCTGTCTGTTGTAGAGGGAGGGCTTTAGATATGAGTGCTGTCTGTTGTATAGGGCTTTAGATATGAGTGCTGTCTGTTGTAGAGGGAGGGCTTTAGATATGAGTGCTGTCTGTTGTATAGGGAGGGCTTTAGATATGAGTGCTGTTTGTTGTATAGGGCTTTAGATATGAGTGCTCTCTGTTGTATAGGGAGGACTTTAGATATGAGTGCTGTCTGTTGTAGAGGGAGGGCTTTAGATATGAGTACTGTCTGTTGTATAGGGAGGACTTTAGATATGAGTACTGTCTGTTGTATAGGGCTTTAGATATGAGTGCTGTCTGTTGTATAGGGAGGGCTTTAGATATGAGTGCTGTCTGTTGTATAGGAAGGACTTTAGATATGAGTACTGTCTGTTGTATAGGGCTTTAGATATGAGTGCTGTCTGTTGTATAGGGAGGGCTTTAGATATGAGTACTGTCTGTTGTATAGGGAGAGCTTTAGATATGAGTGCTGTCTGTTGTATAGGGAGGGCTTTAGATATGAGTGCTGTCTGTTGTATAGGAAGGACTTTAGATATGAGTACTGTCTGTTGTATAGGGCTTTAGATATGAGTGCTGTCTGTTGTATAGGAAGGACTTTAGATATGAGTACTGTCTGTTGTATAGGGCTTTAGATATGAGTGCTGTCTGTTGTATAGGGAGGGCTTTAGATATGAGTGCTGTCTGTTGTATAGGAAGGACTTTAGATATGAGTACTGTCTGTTGTATAGGGCTTTAGATATGAGTGCTGTCTGTTGTATAGGGAGGGCTTTAGATATGAGTGCTGTCTGTTGTATAGGAAGGACTTTAGATATGAGTACTGTCTGTTGTATAGGGCTTTAGATATGAGTGCTGTCTGTTGTATAGGGAGGGCTTTAGATATGAGTGCTGTCTGTTGTATAGGGCTTTAGATATGAGTGCTGTCTGTTGTAGAGGGAGGGCTTTAGATATGAGTGTTGTCTGTTGTATAGGGAGGGCTTTAGATATGAGTGCTGTCTGTTGTATAGGAAGGACTTTAGATATGAGTACTGTCTGTTGTATAGGGCTTTAGATATGAGTGCTGTCTGTTGTATAGGGAGGGCTTTAGATATGAGTGCTGTCTGTTGTATAGGAAGGACTTTAGATATGAGTGCTGTCTGTTGTAGAGGGAGGGCTTTAGATATGAGTGCTGTCTGTTGTATAGGGAGGGCTTTAGATATGAGTGCTGTCTGTTGTATAGGGAGGGCTTTAGATATGAGTGCTGTCTGTTGTATAGGAAGGACTTTAGATATGAGTACTGTCTGTTGTATAGGGCTTTAGATATGAGTGCTGTCTGTTGTATAGGGAGGGCTTTAGATATGAGTGCTGTCTGTTGTATAGGGCTTTAGATATGAGTGCTCTCTGTTGTATAGGGAGGGCTTTAGATATGAGTGCTGTGTGTTGTATAGGGAGGGCTTTAGATATGAGTGCTGTCTGTTGTATAGAGATGACTTTAGATATGAGTACTGTCTGTTGTAGAGGGAGAGCTTTAGATATGAGTGCTGTCTGTTGTATAGGGAGGGCTTTAGATATGAGTGCTGTCTGTTGTATAGGGAGGGCTTTAGATATGAGTGCTGTCTGTTGTAGAGGGAGGGCTTTAGATATGAGTGCTGTCTGTTGTATAGGGAGGGCTTTAGATATGAGTACTGTCTGTTGTATAGGGAGGGCTTTAGATATGAGTGTTGTCTGTTGTAGAGGGCTTTAGATATGAGTGCTGTCTGTTGTATAGGGAGGACTTTAGATATGAGTGCTCTCTGTTGTATAGGGAGGGCTTTAGATATGAGTGCTGTGTGTTGTATAGGGAGGGCTTTAGATATGAGTACTGTCTGTTGTATAGGGCTTTAGATATGAGTGCTGTCTGTTGTATAGGGAGGACTTTAGATATGAGTGCTCTCTGTTGTATAGGGAGGGCTTTAGATATGAGTGCTGTGTGTTGTATAGGGAGGGCTTTAGATATGAGTGCTGTCTGTTGTATAGAGATGACTTTAGATATGAGTACTGTCTGTTGTATAGGGAGGGCTTTAGATATGAGTGCTGTCTGTTGTATAGGGAGGGCTTTAGATATGAGTGCTGTCTGTTGTAGAGGGAGGGCTTTAGATATGAGTGCTGTCTGTTGTATAGGGAGGGCTTTAGATATGAGTGCTGTCTGTTGTATAGAGATGACTTTAGATATGAGTACTGTCTGTTGTAGAGGGAGAGCTTTAGATATGAGTGCTGTCTGTTGTATAGGGCTTTAGATATGAGTACTGTCTGTTGTATAGGGAGGGCTTTAGATATGAGTGCTGTCTGTTGTATAGGGAGGGCTTTAGATATGAGTGCTGTCTGTTGTATAGGGAGGGCTTTAGATATGAGTACTGTCTGTTGTATAGGGCTTTAGATATGAGTGCTGTCTGTTGTATAGGGAGGACTTTAGATATGAGTGCTCTCTGTTGTATAGGGAGGGCTTTAGATATGAGTGCTGTGTGTTGTATAGGGAAGGCTTTAGATATGAGTGCTGTCTGTTGTATAGAGATGACTTTAGATATGAGTACTGTCTGTTGTATAGGGAGGGCTTTAGATATGAGTGCTGTCTGTTGTATAGGGAGGGCTTTAGATATGAGTGCTGTCTGTTGTATAGAGATGACTTTAGATATGAGTACTGTCTGTTGTAGAGGGAGGGCTTTAGATATGAGTGCTCTCTGTTGTATAGGGAGGGCTTTAGATATGAGTACTGTCTGTTGTATAGGGCTTTAGATATGAGTGCTGTCTGTTGTATAGGGAGGGCTTTAGATATGAGTGCTGTCTGTTGTATAGGGAGGGCTTTAGATATGAGTACTGTCTGTTGTATAGGGAGGGCTTTAGATATGAGTGCTCTCTGTTGTATAGGGAGGGCTTTAGATATGAGTGCTGTCTGTTGTATAGGGAGGGCTTTAGATATGAGTGCTGTCTGTTGTATAGGGCTTTAGATATGAGTGCTGTCTGTTGTATAGGGAGGGCTTTAGATATGAGTGCTGTCTGTTGTATAGGGAGGGCTTTAGATATGAGTACTGTCTGTTGTATAGGGAGGACTTTAGATATGAGTGCTGTCTGTTGTATAGGGAGGGCTTTAGATATGAGTGCTGTCTGTTGTATAGGGCTTTAGATATGAGTGCTCTCTGTTGTATAGGGAGGGCTTTAGATATGAGTACTGTCTGTTGTATAGGGCTTTAGATATGAGTACTGTCTGTTGTATAGGGAGGGCTTTAGATATGAGTGTTGTCTGTTGTATAGGGCTTTAGATATGAGTGCTGTCTGTTGTAGAGGGAGGGCTTTAGATATGAGTGCTGTCTGTTGTATAGGGCTTTAGATATGAGTGCTGTCTGTTGTAGAGGGAGGGCTTTAGATATGAGTGCTGTCTGTTGTATAGGGAGGGCTTTAGATATGAGTGCTGTTTGTTGTATAGGGCTTTAGATATGAGTGCTCTCTGTTGTATAGGGAGGACTTTAGATATGAGTGCTGTCTGTTGTAGAGGGAGGGCTTTAGATATGAGTACTGTCTGTTGTATAGGGAGGACTTTAGATATGAGTACTGTCTGTTGTATAGGGCTTTAGATATGAGTGCTGTCTGTTGTATAGGGAGGGCTTTAGATATGAGTGCTGTCTGTTGTATAGGAAGGACTTTAGATATGAGTACTGTCTGTTGTATAGGGCTTTAGATATGAGTGCTGTCTGTTGTATAGGGAGGGCTTTAGATATGAGTACTGTCTGTTGTATAGGGAGAGCTTTAGATATGAGTGCTGTCTGTTGTATAGGGAGGGCTTTAGATATGAGTGCTGTCTGTTGTATAGGAAGGACTTTAGATATGAGTACTGTCTGTTGTATAGGGCTTTAGATATGAGTGCTGTCTGTTGTATAGGAAGGACTTTAGATATGAGTACTGTCTGTTGTATAGGGCTTTAGATATGAGTGCTGTCTGTTGTATAGGGAGGGCTTTAGATATGAGTGCTGTCTGTTGTATAGGAAGGACTTTAGATATGAGTACTGTCTGTTGTATAGGGCTTTAGATATGAGTGCTGTCTGTTGTATAGGGAGGGCTTTAGATATGAGTGCTGTCTGTTGTATAGGAAGGACTTTAGATATGAGTACTGTCTGTTGTATAGGGCTTTAGATATGAGTGCTGTCTGTTGTATAGGGAGGGCTTTAGATATGAGTGCTGTCTGTTGTATAGGGCTTTAGATATGAGTGCTGTCTGTTGTAGAGGGAGGGCTTTAGATATGAGTGTTGTCTGTTGTATAGGGAGGGCTTTAGATATGAGTGCTGTCTGTTGTATAGGAAGGACTTTAGATATGAGTACTGTCTGTTGTATAGGGCTTTAGATATGAGTGCTGTCTGTTGTATAGGGAGGGCTTTAGATATGAGTGCTGTCTGTTGTATAGGAAGGACTTTAGATATGAGTGCTGTCTGTTGTAGAGGGAGGGCTTTAGATATGAGTGCTGTCTGTTGTATAGGGAGGGCTTTAGATATGAGTGCTGTCTGTTGTATAGGGAGGGCTTTAGATATGAGTGCTGTCTGTTGTATAGGAAGGACTTTAGATATGAGTACTGTCTGTTGTATAGGGCTTTAGATATGAGTGCTGTCTGTTGTAGAGGGAGGGCTTTAGATATGAGTGCTGTCTGTTGTATAGGGAGGGCTTTAGATATGAGTGCTGTCTGTTGTATAGGGAGGGCTTTAGATATGAGTGCTGTCTGTTGTATAGGAAGGACTTTAGATATGAGTACTGTCTGTTGTATAGGGCTTTAGATATGAGTGCTGTCTGTTGTATAGGGAGGGCTTTAGATATGAGTGCTGTCTGTTGTAGAGGGCTTTAGATATGAGTGCTGTCTGTTGTATAGGGCTTTAGATATGAGTGCTGTCTGTTGTATAGGGAGGGCTTTAGATATGAGTGCTGTCTGTTGTAGAGGGCTTTAGATATGAGTGCTGTCTGTTGTATAGGGCTTTAGATATGAGTGCTGTCTGTTGTATAGGGCTTTAGATATGAGTGCTCTCTGTTGTATAGGGAGGGCTTTAGATATGAGTACTGTCTGTTGTATAGGACTTTAGATATGAGTGTTGTCTGTTGTATAGGGAGGGCTTTAGATATGAGTACTGTCTGTTGTATAGGGAGGGCTTTAGATATGAGTGCTGTCTGTTGTATAGGGAGGGCTTTAGATATGAGTACTGTCTGTTGTATAGGGCTTTAGATATGAGTACTGTCTGTTGTATAGGGAGGGCTTTAGATATGAGTGCTGTCTGTTGTATAGGGAGGGCTTTAGATATGAGTGCTGTCTGTTGTATAGGGCTTTAGATATGAGTGCTGTCTGTTGTATAGGGCTTTAGATATGAGTGCTGTCTGTTGTATAGGGAGGGCTTTAGATATGAGTGTTGTCTGTTGTATAGGGCTTTAGATATGAGTGCTCTCTGTTGTATAGGGAGAGCTTTAGATATGAGTGCTGTCTGTTGTATAGGGCTTTAGATATGAGTGCTGTCTGTTGTATAGGGAGGGCTTTAGATATGAGTGCTGTCTGTTGTATAGGGCTTTAGATATGAGTACTGTCTGTTGTATAGGGAGGGCTTTAGATATGAGTGCTGTCTGTTGTATAGGGAGGGCTTTAGATATGAGTGCTGTCTGTTGTATAGGGCTTTAGATATGAGTACTGTCTGTTGTATAGGGAGGGCTTTAGATATGAGTGCTGTCTGTTGTATAGGGAGGGCTTTAGATATGAGTGTTGTCTGTTGTATAGGGCTTTAGATATGAGTGCTCTCTGTTGTATAGGGAGGGCTTTAGATATGAGTACTGTCTGTTGTATAGGGCTTTAGATATGAGTACTGTCTGTTGTATAGGGAGGGCTTTAGATATGAGTGCTGTCTGTTGTATAGGGAGGGCTTTAGATATGAGTGCTGTCTGTTGTATAGGGAGGGCTTTAGATATGAGTGCTGTCTGTTGTATAGGGAGGGCTTTAGATATGAGTGCTGTCTGTTGTATAGGACTTTAGATATGAGTGCTGTCTGTTGTATAGGGCTTTAGATATGAGTGCTGTCTGTTGTATAGCGAGGGCTTTAGATATGAGTACTGTCTGTTGTATAGGGAGGGCTTTAGATATGAGTGCTGTCTGTTGTATAGGGAGGGCTTTAGATATGAGTGTTGTCTGTTGTATAGGGCTTTAGATATGAATGTTGTCTGTTGTATAGGGCTTTAGATATGAGTGTTGTCTGTTGTATAGGGAGGGCTTTAGATATGAGTGCTCTCTGTTGTATAGGGAGGGCTTTAGATATGAGTACTGTCTGTTGTATAGGGCTTTAGATATGAGTGTTGTCTGTTGTATAGGGAGGGCTTTAGATATGAGTGCTGTCTGTTGTATAGGGAGGGCTTTAGATATGAGTGTTGTCTGTTGTATAGGGAGGGCTTTAGATATGAGTACTGTCTGTTGTATAGGGAGGGCTTTAGATATGAGTACTGTCTGTTGTATAGGAAGGGCTTTAGATATGAGTGCTGTCTGTTGTATAGGGAGGGCTTTAGATATGAGTACTGTCTGTTGTATAGGGCTTTAGATATGAGTGCTGTCTGTTGTATTGGGAGGACTTTAGATATGAGTGCTGTCTGTTGTATAGGGAGGGCTTTAGATATGAGTGCTGTCTGTTGTATAGGGAGGGCTTTAGATATGAGTACTGTCTGTTGTATAGGGCTTTAGATATGAGTACTGTCTGTTGTAGAGGGAGGGCTTTAGATATGAGTACTGTCTGTTGTATAGGGAGGGCTTTAGATATGAGTGCTGTCTGTTGTATAGGGAGGGCTTTAGATATGAGTGCTGTCTGTTGTATAGGGAGGACTTTAGATATGAGTGCTGTCTGTTGTATAGGGAGGGCTTTAGATATGAGTGTTGTCTGTTGTATAGGGCTTTAGATATGAGTGTTGTCTGTTGTATAGGGCTTTAGATATGAGTACTGTCTGTTGTATAGGGCTTTAGATATGAGTGCTCTCTGTTGTATAGGGAGGGCTTTAGATATGAGTGTTGTCTGTTGTATAGGGCTTTAGATATGAGTACTGTCTGTTGTATAGGGCTTTAGATATGAGTGCTCTCTGTTGTATAGGGAGGGCTTTAGATATGAGTGTTGTCTGTTGTATAGGGCTTTAGATATGAGTGCTGTCTGTTGTATAGGGCTTTAGATATGAGTGCTGTCTGTTGTATAGGGAGGGCTTTAGATATGAGTACTGTCTGTTGTATAGGGAGGGCTTTAGATATGAGTGCTCTCTGTTGTATAGGGAGGGCTTTAGATATGAGTGTTGTCTGTTGTATAGGGCTTTAGATATGAGTGCTCTCTGTTGTATAGGGAGGGCTTTAGATATGAGTACTGTCTGTTGTATAGGGCTTTAGATATGAGTACTGTCTGTTGTATAGGGAGGGCTTTAGATATGAGTGCTGTCTGTTGTATAGGGAGGGCTTTAGATATGAGTGTTGTCTGTTGTATAGGGCTTTAGATATGAGTGCTGTCTGTTGTATAGGGCTTTAGATATGAGTGTTGTCTGTTGTATAGGGAGGGCTTTAGATATGAGTGCTGTCTGTTGTATAGGGAGGGCTTTAGATATGAGTGTTGTCTGTTGTAGAGGGCTTTAGATATGAGTGTTGTCTGTTGTATAGGGAGGGCTTTAGATATGAGTGCTGTCTGTTGTATAGGGAGGGCTTTAGATATGAGTACTGTCTGTTGTATAGGGAGGGCTTTAGATATGAGTACTGTCTGTTGTAGAGGGCTTTAGATATGAGTGCTGTCTGTTGTATAGGGAGGGCTTTAGATATGAGTGCTGTCTGTTGTATAGGGAGGGCTTTAGATATGAGTGCTGTCTGTTGTATAGGGAGGGCTTTAGATATGAGTGCTGTCTGTTGTATAGGGCTTTAGATATGAGTGCTCTCTGTTGTATAGGGAGGGCTTTAGATATGAGTGTTGTCTGTTGTATAGGGCTTTAGATATGAGTGCTGTCTGTTGTATAGGGCTTTAGATATGAGTGCTGTCTGTTGTATAGGGAGGGCTTTAGATATGAGTGTTGTCTGTTGTATAGGGCTTTAGATATGAGTGCTCTCTGTTGTATAGGGAGGGCTTTAGATATGAGTACTGTCTGTTGTATAGGGCTTTAGATATGAGTACTGTCTGTTGTATAGGGAGGGCTTTAGATATGAGTGCTGTCTGTTGTAGAGGGAGGGCTTTAGATATGAGTGCTGTCTGTTGTATAGGGCTTTAGATATGAGTGCTGTCTGTTGTATAGGGAGGGCTTTAGATATGAGTGCTGTCTGTTGTATAGGGAGGGCTTTAGATATGAGTGCTGTGTGTTGTATAGGGCTTTAGATATGAGTGCTGTCTGTTGTATAGGGAGGGCTTTAGATATGAGTGCTCTCTGTTGTATAGGGAGGGCTTTAGATATGAGTGCTGTCTGTTGTATAGGGAGGGCTTTAGATATGAGTGCTGTCTGTTGTAGAGGGAGGGCTTTAGATATGAGTACTGTCTGTTGTAGAGGGAGAGCTTTAGATATGAGTGTTGTCTGTTGTATAGGGAGGGCTTTAGATATGAGTGCTGTCTGTTGTAGAGGGAGGGCTTTAGATATGAGTACTGTCTGTTGTATAGGGCTTTAGATATGAGTGCTCTCTGTTGTATAGGGAGGGCTTTAGATATGAGTGCTGTGTGTTGTATAGGGAGGGCTTTAGATATGAGTGCTGTCTGTTGTATAGAGATGACTTTAGATATGAGTACTGTCTGTTGTAGAGGGAGAGCTTTAGATATGAGTGCTGTCTGTTGTATAGGGCTTTAGATATGAGTGCTGTCTGTTGTATAGGGAGGGCTTTAGATATGAGTGCTGTCTGTTGTATAGGGCTTTAGATATGAGTGCTGTCTGTTGTATAGGGAGGGCTTTAGATATGAGTGCTGTCTGTTGTATAGGAAGGACTTTAGATATGAGTGCTGTCTGTTGTATAGGGAGGACTTTAGATATGAGTACTGTCTGTTGTAGAGGGAGAGCTTTAGATATGAGTGCTGTCTGTTGTATAGGGAGGGCTTTAGATATGAGTGCTGTCTGTTGTATAGGGAGGACTTTAGATATGAGTGCTGTCTGTTGTAAAGGGAGGGCTTTAGATATGAGTACTGTCTGTTGTATAGGGCTTTAGATATGAGTACTGTCTGTTGTATAGGGAGGGCTTTAGATATGAGTGCTGTCTGTTGTATAGGGCTTTAGATATGAGTGCTGTCTGTTGTATAGGGAGGGCTTTAGATATGAGTGCTGTCTGTTGTATAGGGCTTTAGATATGAGTGCTGTCTGTTGTATAGGGAGGGCTTTAGATATGAGTGCTGTCTGTTGTATAGGGAGGGCTTTAGATATGAGTGCTCTCTGTTGTATAGGGAGGGCTTTAGATATGAGTGCTGTCTGTTGTATAGGGAGGGCTTTAGATATGAGTGCTGTCTGTTGTATAGGGCTTTAGATATGAGTGCTCTCTGTTGTATAGGGAGGGCTTTAGATATGAGTGCTGTGTGTTGTATAGGGAGGGCTTTAGATATGAGTGCTGTCTGTTGTATAGAGATGACTTTAGATATGAGTACTGTCTGTTGTAGAGGGAGGGCTTTAGATATGAGTGCTCTCTGTTGTATAGGGAGGGCTTTAGATATGAGTACTGTCTGTTGTATAGGGCTTTAGATATGAGTACTGTCTGTTGTATAGGAAGGGCTTGAGATATGAATGCTGTCTGTTGTATAGGACTTTAGATATGAGTACTGTCTGTTGTATAGGGAGGGCTTTAGATATGAGTGCTGTCTGTTGTATAGGGAGGGCTTTAGATATGAGTACTGTCTGTTGTATAGGGAGGGCTTTAGATATGAGTGCTCTCTGTTGTATAGGGAGGGCTTTAGATATGAGTGCTGTCTGTTGTATAGGGAGGGCTTTAGATATGAGTGCTGTCTGTTGTATAGGGCTTTAGATATGAGTGCTGTCTGTTGTATAGGGAGGGCTTTAGATATGAGTGCTGTCTGTTGTATAGGGAGGGCTTTAGATATGAGTACTGTCTGTTGTATAGGGAGGACTTTAGATATGAGTGCTGTCTGTTGTATAGGGAGGGCTTTAGATATGAGTGCTGTCTGTTGTATAGGGCTTTAGATATGAGTGCTCTCTGTTGTATAGGGAGGGCTTTAGATATGAGTACTGTCTGTTGTATAGGGCTTTAGATATGAGTACTGTCTGTTGTAGAGGGAGGGCTTTAGATATGAGTGCTGTCTGTTGTATAGGGAGGGCTTTAGATATGAGTGCTGTCTGTTGTATAGGGCTTTAGATATGAGTGCTCTCTGTTGTATAGGGAGGGCTTTAGATATGAGTGCTGTCTGTTGTATAGGGAGGGCTTTAGATATGAGTGCTGTGTGTTGTATAGGGCTTTAGATATGAGTACTGTCTGTTGTATAGGGAGGGCTTTAGATATGAGTGCTGTCTGTTGTATAGGGCTTTAGATATGAGTACTGTCTGTTGTAGAGGGAGGGCTTTAGATATGAGTGCTGTCTGTTGTAGAGGGAGGGCTTTAGATATGAGTGCTGTGTGTTGTATAGGGAGGGCTTTAGATATGAGTGCTGTCTGTTGTATAGGGAGGGCTTTAGATATGAGCGCTGTCTGTTGTATAGGGAGGGCTTTAGATATGAGTGCTGTCTGTTGTATAGGGAGGACTTTAGATATGAGTGCTGTCTGTTGTAGAGGGAGAGCTTTAGATATGAGTGCTGTCTGTTGTATAGGGCTTTAGATATGAGTGCTGTCTGTTGTATAGGGAGGGCTTTAGATATGAGTGCTGTCTGTTGTATAGGGAGGGCTTTAGATATGAGTGCTGTCTGTTGTATAGGGAGGACTTTAGATATGAGTGTTGTCTGTTGTATAGGGAGGGCTTTAGATATGAGTGCTGTCTGTTGTATAGGGAGGGCTTTAGATATGAGTGCTGTCTGTTGTAGAGGGAGGGCTTTAGATATGAGTGCTGTCTGTTGTATAGGGAGGGCTTTAGATATGAGTGCTGTCTGTTGTAGAGGGAGGGCTTTAGATATGAGTGCTGTCTGTTGTATAGGGAGGGCTTTAGATATGAGTGTTGTCTGTTGTATAGGGAGGGCTTTAGATATGAGTGCTGTCTGTTGTATAGGAAGGACTTTAGATATGAGTACTGTCTGTTGTATAGGGCTTTAGATATGAGTGCTGTCTGTTGTATAGGGAGGGCTTTAGATATGAGTGCTGTCTGTTGTATAGGAAGGACTTTAGATATGAGTGCTGTCTGTTGTAGAGGGAGGGCTTTAGATATGAGTGCTGTCTGTTGTATAGGGCTTTAGATATGAGTGCTGTCTGTTGTATAGGGAGGGCTTTAGATATGAGTGCTGTCTGTTGTATAGGAAGGACTTTAGATATGAGTACTGTCTGTTGTATAGGGCTTTAGATATGAGTGCTGTCTGTTGTATAGGGAGGGCTTTAGATATGAGTGCTGTCTGTTGTAGAGGGAGGGCTTTAGATATGAGTGCTGTCTGTTGTATAGGGAGGACTTTAGATATGAGTGCTGTCTGTTGTAGAGGGAGGGCTTTAGATATGAGTGCTGTCTGTTGTATAGGGAGGACTTTAGATATGAGTGCTGTCTGTTGTATAGGGAGGGCTTTAGATATGAGTGCTGTCTGTTGTATAGGAAGGACTTTAGATATGAGTACTGTCTGTTGTATAGGGCTTTAGATATGAGTGCTGTCTGTTGTATAGGGAGGGCTTTAGATATGAGTGCTGTCTGTTGTAGAGGGAGGGCTTTAGATTTGAGTGCTGTCTGTTGTATAGGGAGGACTTTAGATATGAGTGCTGTCTGTTGTATAGGGAGGGCTTTAGATATGAGTGCTGTCTGTTGTATAGGGCTTTAGATATGAGTGCTGTCTGTTGTATAGGGAGGGCTTTAGATATGAGTGCTGTCTGTTGTATAGGGAGGACTTTAGATATGAGTGTTGTCTGTTGTATAGGGAGGGCTTTAGATATGAGTGTTGTCTGTTGTATAGGGAGGGCTTTAGATATGAGTGTTGTCTGTTGTATAGGGAGGGCTTTAGATATGAGTGCTGTCTGTTGTATAGGGAGGACTTTAGATATGAGTGTTGTCTGTTGTATAGGGAGGGCTTTAGATATGAGTGCTGTCTGTTGTATAGGAAGGACTTTAGATATGAGTGCTGTCTGTTGTATAGGGCTTTAGATATGAGTGCTGTCTGTTGTATAGGGCTTTAGATATGAGTACTGTCTGTTGTATAGGGAGGGCTTTAGATATGAGTGCTGTCTGTTGTATAGGGAGGGCTTTAGATATGAGTGCTGTCTGTTGTATAGGGAGGGCTTTAGATATGAGTGCTGTCTGTTGTATAGGGCTTTAGATATGAGTGCTGTCTGTTGTATAGGGAGGGCTTTAGATATGAGTGCTGTCTGTTGTATAGGGAGGACTTTAGATATGAATGTTGTCTGTTGTATAGGGCTTTAGATATGAGTGCTGTCTGTTGTATAGAGAGGGCTTTAGATATGAGTGCTGTCTGTTGTATAGGGAGGGCTTTAGATATGAGTGCTGTCTGTTGTATAGGGAGGGCTTTAGATATGAGTGTTGTCTGTTGTATAGAGAGGGCTTTAGATATGAGTGCTGTCTGTTGTATAGGGAGGGCTTTAGATATGAGTACTGTCTGTTGTATAGGGAGGGCTTTAGATATGAGTGCTGTCTGTTGTATAGGGAGGACTTTAGATATGAATGTTGTCTGTTGTATAGGGCTTTAGATATGAGTGCTGTCTGTTGTATAGGGAGGGCTTTAGATATGAGTGCTGTCTGTTGTATAGGGAGGGCTTTAGATATGAGTGCTGTCTGTTGTATAGGGAGGGCTTTAGATATGAGTACTGTCTGTTGTAGAGGGAGGGCTTTAGATATGAGTACTGTCTGTTGTATAGGGAGGGCTTTAGATATGAGTGTTGTCTGTTGTATAGGGCTTTAGATATGAGTGCTGTCTGTTGTATAGGGAGGACTTTAGATATGAGTGTTGTCTGTTGTATAGGGAGGGCTTTAGATATGAGTGCTGTCTCTTGTATAGGGCTTTAGATATGAGTGCTGTCTGTTGTAGAGGGAGGGCTTTAGATATGAGTACTGTCTGTTGTATAGGGAGGGCTTTAGATATGAGTACTGTCTGTTGTATAGGGAGGACTTTAGATATGAGTACTGTCTGTTGTAGAGGGAGGGCTTTAGATATGAGTGCTGTCTGTTGTATAGGGAGGGCTTTAGATATGAGTACTGTCTGTTGTAGAGGGAGGGCTTTAGATATGAGTACTGTCTGTTGTATAGGGAGGACTTTAGATATGAGTGTTGTCTGTTGTATAGGGAGGGCTTTAGATATGAGTGTTGTCTGTTGTATAGGGAGGGCTTTAGATATGAGTGCTGTCTGTTGTATAGGGAGGGCTTTAGATATGAGTGCTGTCTGTTGTATAGGGAGGGCTTTAGATATGAGTGTTGTCTGTTGTATAGGGAGGGCTTTAGATATGAGTGCTGTCTGTTGTAGAGGGAGGGCTTTAGATATGAGTGCTGTCTGTTGTATAGGGAGGGCTTTAGATATGAGTGCTGTCTGTTGTATAGGGAGGGCTTTAGATATGAGTGCTGTCTGTTGTATAGGGAGGGCTTTAGATATGAGTACTGTCTGTTGTATAGGGCTTTAGATATGAGTGCTGTCTGTTGTATAGGGAGGACTTTAGATATGAGTGCTGTCTGTTGTATAGGGAGGGCTTTAGATATGAGTGCTGTCTGTTGTATAGGGAGGGCTTTAGATATGAGTACTGTCTGTTGTATAGGGAGGGCTTTAGATATGAGTACTGTCTGTTGTATAGGGAGGGCTTTAGATATGAGTGCTGTCTGTTGTATAGGGAGGGCTTTAGATATGAGTACTGTCTGTTGTATAGGGAGGGCTTTAGATATGAGTACTGTCTGTTGTATAGGGAGGGCTTTAGATATGAGTGCTGTCTGTTGTATAGGGAGGGCTTTAGATATGAGTACTGTCTGTTGTATAGGGAGGGCTTTAGATATGAGTGCTGTCTGTTGTATAGGGCTTTAGATATGAGTACTGTCTGTTGTAGAGGGAGGGCTTTAGATATGAGTACTGTCTGTTGTATAGGGAGGACTTTAGATATGAGTGTTGTCTGTTGTATAGGGAGGGCTTTAGATATGAGTGCTGTCTGTTGTATAGGGCTTTAGATATGAGTGCTGTCTGTTGTAGAGGGCTTTAGATATGAGTGCTGTCTGTTGTATAGGGAGGACTTTAGATATGAGTACTGTCTGTTGTATAGGAAGGACTTTAGATATGAGTGCTGTCTGTTGTATAGGGAGGGCTTTAGATATGAGTACTGTCTGTTGTATAGGAAGGACTTTAGATATGAGTGCTGTCTGTTGTATAGGGAGGGCTTTAGATATGAGTGCTGTCTGTTGTATAGGGAGGGCTTTAGATATGAGTGCTGTCTGTTGTATAGGGAGGGCTTTAGATATGAGTGCTGTCTGTTGTATAGGGAGGGCTTTAGATATGAGTGCTGTCTGTTGTATAGGGAGGGCTTTAGATATGAGTGCTGTCTGTTGTATAGGGAGAGCTTTAGATATGAGTGCTGTCTGTTGTATAGGGAGAGCTTTAGATATGAGTGCTGTCTGTTGTATAGGGAGAGCTTTAGATATGAGTGTTGTCTGTTGTATAGGGAGGGCTTTAGATATGAGTACTGTCTGTTGTATAGGGAGGGCTTTAGATATGAGTGCTGTCTGTTGTATAGGGAGGGCTTTAGATATGAGTACTGTCTGTTGTATAGGGAGGGCTTTAGATATGAGTGCTGTCTGTTGTATAGGGAGGGCTTTAGATATGAGTGCTGTCTGTTGTATAGGGAGGGCTTTAGATATGAGTGCTGTCTGTTGTATAGGGAGGGCTTTAGATATGAGTGCTGTCTGTTGTATAGGGAGGGCTTTAGATATGAGTGCTGTCTGTTGTATAGGGAGGGCTTTAGATATGAGTGCTGTCTGTTGTATAGGGAGAGCTTTAGATATGAGTGCTGTCTGTTGTATAGGGAGAGCTTTAGATATGAGTGCTGTCTGTTGTATAGGGAGAGCTTTAGATATGAGTGTTGTCTGTTGTATAGGGAGGGCTTTAGATATGAGTACTGTCTGTTGTATAGGGAGGGCTTTAGATATGAGTGCTGTCTGTTGTATAGGGAGGGCTTTAGATATGAGTACTGTCTGTTGTATAGGGAGGGCTTTAGATATGAGTGCTGTCTGTTGTATAGGGAGGGCTTTAGATATGAGTACTGTCTGTTGTATAGGGAGGGCTTTAGATATGAGTACTGTCTGTTGTATAGGGCTTTAGATATGAGTGCTGTCTGTTGTATAGGGAGGACTTTAGATATGAGTGCTGTCTGTTGTATAGGGAGGGCTTTAGATATGAGTGCTGTCTGTTGTATAGGGAGGGCTTTAGATATGAGTACTGTCTGTTGTATAGGGAGGGCTTTAGATATGAGTACTGTCTGTTGTATAGGGAGGGCTTTAGATATGAGTGCTGTCTGTTGTATAGGGAGGGCTTTAGATATGAGTACTGTCTGTTGTATAGGGAGGGCTTTAGATATGAGTACTGTCTGTTGTATAGGGAGGGCTTTAGATATGAGTGCTGTCTGTTGTATAGGGAGGGCTTTAGATATGAGTACTGTCTGTTGTATAGGGAGGGCTTTAGATATGAGTGCTGTCTGTTGTATAGGGCTTTAGATATGAGTGCTGTCTGTTGTATAGGGCTTTAGATATGAGTACTGTCTGTTGTAGAGGGAGGGCTTTAGATATGAGTACTGTCTGTTGTATAGGGAGGGCTTTAGATATGAGTGCTGTCTGTTGTATAGGGAGGGCTTTAGATATGAGTACTGTCTGTTGTATAGGGAGGGCTTTAGATATGAGTGCTGTCTGTTGTATAGGGCTTTAGATATGAGTACTGTCTGTTGTAGAGGGAGGGCTTTAGATATGAGTACTGTCTGTTGTATAGGGAGGACTTTAGATATGAGTACTGTCTGTTGTATAGGGAGAGCTTTAGATATGAGTGCTGTCTGTTGTATAGGGCTTTAGATATGAGTGCTGTCTGTTGTAGAGGGCTTTAGATATGAGTGCTGTCTGTTGTATAGGGAGGACTTTAGATATGAGTACTGTCTGTTGTATAGGAAGGACTTTAGATATGAGTGCTGTCTGTTGTATAGGGAGGGCTTTAGATATGAGTACTGTCTGTTGTATAGGAAGGACTTTAGATATGAGTGCTGTCTGTTGTATAGGGAGGGCTTTAGATATGAGTGCTGTCTGTTGTATAGGGAGGGCTTTAGATATGAGTGCTGTCTGTTGTATAGGGAGGGCTTTAGATATGAGTGCTGTCTGTTGTATAGGGAGGGCTTTAGATATGAGTGCTGTCTGTTGTATAGGGAGGGCTTTAGATATGAGTGCTGTCTGTTGTATAGGGAGAGCTTTAGATATGAGTGCTGTCTGTTGTATAGGGAGAGCTTTAGATATGAGTGCTGTCTGTTGTATAGGGAGAGCTTTAGATATGAGTGTTGTCTGTTGTATAGGGAGGGCTTTAGATATGAGTACTGTCTGTTGTATAGGGAGGGCTTTAGATATGAGTGCTGTCTGTTGTATAGGGAGGGCTTTAGATATGAGTACTGTCTGTTGTATAGGGAGGGCTTTAGATATGAGTGCTGTCTGTTGTATAGGGAGGGCTTTAGATATGAGTGCTGTCTGTTGTATAGGGAGGGCTTTAGATATGAGTACTGTCTGTTGTATAGGGAGGGCTTTAGATATGAGTGCTGTCTGTTGTATAGGGAGGGCTTTAGATATGAGTACTGTCTGTTGTATAGGGAGGGCTTTAGATATGAGTGCTGTCTGTTGTATAGGGAGGGCTTTAGATATGAGTGCTGTCTGTTGTATAGGGAGGGCTTTAGATATGAGTGCTGTCTGTTGTATAGGGCTTTAGATATGAGTGCTGTCTGTTGTATAGGGAGGGCTTTAGATATGAGTGCTGTCTGTTGTATAGGGAGGACTTTAGATATGAATGTTGTCTGTTGTATAGGGCTTTAGATATGAGTGCTGTCTGTTGTATAGGGAGGGCTTTAGATATGAGTGCTGTCTGTTGTAGAGGGAGGGCTTTAGATATGAGTGCTGTCTGTTGTATAGGGAGGGCTTTAGATATGAGTACTGTCTGTTGTAGAGGGAGGGCTTTAGATATGAGTACTGTCTGTTGTATAGGGAGGACTTTAGATATGAGTGCTGTCTGTTGTATAGGGCTTTAGATATGAGTACTGTCTGTTGTATAGGGAGGACTTTAGATATGAGTGCTGTCTGTTGTATAGGGCTTTAGATATGAGTGCTGTCTGTTGTATAGGGCTTTAGATATGAGTGCTGTCTGTTGTAGAGGGAGGGCTTTAGATATGAGTGCTGTCTGTTGTATAGGGCTTTAGATATGAGTGTTGTCTGTTGTAGAGGGAGGGCTTTAGACATGAGTGCTGTCTGTTGTATAGGGAGGGCTTTAGATATGAGTGCTGTCTGTTGTATAGAGAGGACTTTAGATATGAGTACTGTCTGTTGTATAGGGCTTTAGATATGAGTGCTGTCTGTTGTATAGGGAGGGCTTTAGATATGAGTGCTGTCTGTTGTAGAGGGAGGGCTTTAGATATGAGTGCTGTCTGTTGTATAGGGAGGACTTTAGATATGAGTGTTGTCTGTTGTATAGGGCTTTAGATATGAGTGCTGTCTGTTGTATAGGGAGGGCTTTAGATATGAGTGTTGTCTGTTGTATAGGGAGGGCTTTAGATATGAGTGCTGTCTGTTGTATAGGGAGGGCTTTAGATATGAGTGTTGTCTGTTGTATAGGGAGGGCTTTAGATATGAGTGCTGTCTGTTGTATAGGGAGGGCTTTAGATATGAGTGCTGTCTGTTGTATAGGGAGGACTTTAGATATGAATGTTGTCTGTTGTATAGGGCTTTAGATATGAGTGCTGTCTGTTGTATAGGGAGGGCTTTAGATATGAGTGCTGTCTGTTGTATAGGGAGGGCTTTAGATATGAGTGCTGTCTGTTGTAGAGGGAGGACTTTAGATATGAGTGCTGTCTGTTGTAGAGGGAGGACTTTAGATATGAGTGTTGTCTGTTGTATAGGGAGGGCTTTAGATATGAGTGCTGTCTGTTGTATAGGGAGGACTTTAGATATGAGTGCTGTCTGTTGTATAGGGAGGGCTTTAGATATGAGTGCTGTCTGTTGTATAGGGAGGGCTTTAGATATGAGTACTGTCTGTTGTATAGGGAGGGCTTTAGATATGAGTACTGTCTGTTGTATAGGGAGGGCTTTAGATATGAGTGCTGTCTGTTGTATAGGTAGGGCTTTAAATATGAGTACTGTCTGTTGTATAGGGAGGGCTTTAGATATGAGTGCTGTCTGTTGTATAGGGAGGGCTTTAGATATGAGTGCTGTCTGTTGTATAGGGCTTTAGATATGAGTGCTGTCTGTTGTATAGGGAGGGCTTTAGATATGAGTACTGTCTGTTGTATAGGGCTTTAGATATGAGTACTGTCTGTTGTATAGGGAGGGCTTTAGATATGAGTGCTGTCTGTTGTATAGGGAGGGCTTTAGATATGAGTGCTGTCTGTTGTATAGGGAGGGCTTTAGATATGAGTACTGTCTGTTGTATAGGGAGGGCTTTAGATATGAGTGCTGTCTGTTGTATAGGGAGGGCTTTAGATATGAGTGCTGTCTGTTGTATAGGGAGGGCTTTAGATATGAGTGTTGTCTGTTGTATAGGGAGGGCTTTAGATATGAGTGCTGTCTGTTGTATAGGGAGGGCTTTAGATATGAGTGCTGTCTGTTGTATAGGGAGGGCTTTAGATATGAGTGCTGTCTGTTGTATAGGGAGGGCTTTAGATATGAGTGTTGTCTGTTGTATAGGGAGGGCTTTAGATATGAGTGCTGTCTGTTGTATAGGGAGGACTTTAGATATGAGTACTGTCTGTTGTATAGGGCTTTAGATATGAGTGCTGTCTGTTGTATAGGGAGGACTTTAGATATGAGTACTGTCTGTTGTATAGGGCTTTAGATATGAGTGCTGTCTGTTGTATAGGGAGGACTTTAGATATGAGTGCTGTCTGTTGTATAGGACTTTAGATATGAGTACTGTCTGTTGTATAGGGAGGGCTTTAGATATGAGTGCTGTCTGTTGTATAGGGAGGGCTTTAGATATGAGTGCTGTCTGTTGTATAGGGAGGGCTTTAGATATGAGTGTTGTCTGTTGTATAGATAGGGCTTTAGATATGAGTACTGTCTGTTGTATAGGGCTTTAGATATGAGTGCTGTCTGTTGTATAGGGAGGGCTTTAGATATGAGTGCTGTCTGTTGTAGAGGGAGGGCTTTAGATATGAGTGCTGTCTGTTGTATAGGGCTTTAGATATGAGTGCTGTCCGTTGTATAGGGAGGACTTTAGATATGAGTGTTGTCTGTTGTATAGGGAGGGCTTTAGATATGAGTGCTGTCTGTTGTATAGGGAGGACTTTAGATATGAGTACTGTCTGTTGTATAGGGCTTTAGATATGAGTGCTGTCTGTTGTATAGGGAGGACTTTAGATATGAGTGTTGTCTGTTGTATAGGGAGGGCTTTAGATATGAGTGCTGTCTGTTGTATAGGGAGGACTTTAGATATGAGTACTGTCTGTTGTATAGGGCTTTAGATATGAGTGCTGTCTGTTGTATAGGGAGGACTTTAGATATGAGTGCTGTCTGTTGTATAGGGAGGACTTTAGATATGAGTGCTGTCTGTTGTATAGGGAGGGCTTTAGATATGAGTGCTGTCTGTTGTATAGGGAGGGCTTTAGATATGAGTACTGTCTGTTGTATAGGGAGGACTTTAGATATGAGTGTTGTCTGTTGTATAGGGAGGACTTTAGATATGAGTACTGTCTGTTGTATAGGGAGGGCTTTAGATATGAGTGCTGTCTGTTGTAGAGGGAGGGCTTTAGATATGAGTGCTGTCTGTTGTATAGAGAGGGCTTTAGATATGAGTGCTGTCTGTTGTATAGGGAGGGCTTTAGATATGAGTGCTGTCTGTTGTATAGGGCTTTAGATATGAGTGCTGTCTGTTGTATAGGGAGGACTTTAGATATGAGTGCTGTCTGTTGTATAGGGAGGGCTTTAGATATGAGTGCTGTCTGTTGTATAGGGAGGGCTTTAGATATGAGTGCTGTCTGTTGTAGAGGGAGGGCTTTAGATATGAGTGCTCTCTGTTGTATAGGGAGGGCTTTAGATATGAGTGCTGTCTGTTGTATAGGGAGGGCTTTAGATATGAGTGCTGTGTGTTGTATAGGGAGGGCTTTAGATATGAGTGCTGTCTGTTGTATAGGGAGGGCTTTAGATATGAGTGCTGTCTGTTGTATAGGGCTTTAGATATGAGTACTGTCTGTTGTATAGGGAGGGCTTTAGATATGAGTACTGTCTGTTGTATAGGGAGGACTTTAGATATGAGTACTGTCTGTTGTATAGGGAGGACTTTAGATATGAGTGCTGTCTGTTGTATAGGGAGGGCTTTAGATATGAGTGCTGTCTGTTGTATAGGGAGGGCTTTAGATATGAGTGCTGTCTGTTGTATAGGGAGGGCTTTAGATATGAGTGCTGTCTGTTGTATAGGGAGGGCTTTAGATATGAGTACTGTCTGTTGTATAGGGAGGACTTTAGATATGAGTGCTGTCTGTTGTATAGGGAGGGCTTTAGATATGAGTGCTGTCTGTTGTATAGGGAGGGCTTTAGATATGAGTGCTGTCTGTTGTATAGGGAGGGCTTTAGATATGAGTGCTGTCTGTTGTATAGGGAGGGCTTTAGATATGAGTGCTGTCTGTTGTATAGGGAGGACTTTAGATATGAGTGCTGTTTGTTGTATAGAGATGACTTTAGATATGAGTGCTGTCTGTTGTATAGGGAGGGCTTTAGATATGAGTACTGTCTGTTGTATAGGGCTTTAGATATGAGTGTTGTCTGTTGTATAGGGAGGGCTTTAGATATGAGTGCTGTCTGTTGTATAGGGCTTTAGATATGAGTGCTGTCTGTTGTACAGGGAGGGCTTTAGATATGAGTGCTGTCTGTTGTATAGGACTTTAGATATGAGTGCTGTCTGTTGTATAGGGAGGGCTTTAGATATGAGTGCTGTCTGTTGTATAGGGAGGGCTTTAGATATGAGTGCTGTCTGTTGTATAGGGAGGGCTTTAGATATGAGTGCTGTCTGTTGTATAGGGAGGGCTTTAGATATGAGTGCTGTCTGTTGTATAGGGAGGGCTTTAGATATGAGTGCTGTCTGTTGTATAGGGAGGGCTTTAGATATGAGTGCTGTCTGTTGTATAGGGAGGGCTTTAGATATGAGTGCTGTCTGTTGTATAGGGCTTTAGATATGAGTGCTGTCTGTTGTATAGGGAGGGCTTTAGATATGAGTGCTGTCTGTTGTATAGGGAGGGCTTTAGATATGAGTGCTGTCTGTTGTATAGGGAGGGCTTTAGATATGAGTACTGTCTGTTGTATAGGGAGGGCTTTAGATATGAGTGCTGTCTGTTGTATAGGGCTTTAGATATGAGTGCTGTCTGTTGTATAGGGAGGGCTTTAGATATGAGTACTGTCTGTTGTATAGGGAGGGCTTTAGATATGAGTGCTGTCTGTTGTATAGGGCTTTAGATATGAGTGCTGTCTGTTGTATAGGGCTTTAGATATGAGTGCTGTCTGTTGTATAGGGCTTTAGATATGAGTGCTGTCTGTTGTATAGGGAGGACTTTAGATATGAGTGCTGTCTGTTGTATAGGGAGGGCTTTAGATATGAGTGCTGTCTGTTGTATAGGGAGGGCTTTAGATATGAGTGCTGTCTGTTGTATAGGGAGGACTTTAGATATGAGTGCTGTCTGTTGTATAGGGAGGGCTTTAGATATGAGTGCTGTCTGTTGTAGAGGGAGGGCTTTAGATATGAGTGCTCTCTGTTGTATAGGGAGGGCTTTAGATATGAGTGCTGTGTGTTGTATAGGGAGGGCTTTAGATATGAGTGCTGTCTGTTGTATAGGGCTTTAGATATGAGTGCTGTCTGTTGTATAGGGAGGACTTTAGATATGAGTGCTGTCTGTTGTATAGGGATGGCTTTAGATATGAGTGCTGTCTGTTGTAGAGGGAGGGCTTTAGATATGAGTGCTCTCTGTTGTATAGGGAGGGCTTTAGATATGAGTGCTGTGTGTTGTATAGGGAGGGCTTTAGATATGAGTGCTGTCTGTTGTATAGGGCTTTAGATATGAGTGCTGTCTGTTGTATAGGGAGGACTTTAGATATGAGTGCTGTCTGTTGTATAGGGATGGCTTTAGATATGAGTGCTGTCTGTTGTATAGGGAGGGCTTTAGATATGAGTGCTGTCTGTTGTATAGGGCTTTAGATATGAGTGCTGTCTGTTGTATAGGGAGGGCTTTAGATATGAGTGCTGTCTGTTGTATAGGGAGGGCTTTAGATATGAGTGCTGTCTGTTGTAGAGGGAGGGCTTTAGATATGAGTGCTCTCTGTTGTATAGGGAGGGCTTTAGATATGAGTGCTGTGTGTTGTATAGAGAGGGCTTTAGATATGAGTACTGTCTGTTGTATAGGGAGGGCTTTAGATATGAGTGCTGTCTGTTGTATAGGGCTTTAGATATGAGTGCTGTCTGTTGTATAGGGAGGGCTTTAGATATGAGTGCTGTCTGTTGTATAGGGAGGGCTTTAGATATGAGTGCTGTCTGTTGTATAGGGCTTTAGATATGAGTGCTGTCTGTTGTATAGGGCTTTAGATATGAGTGCTGTCTGTTGTATAGGGAGGATTTTAGATATGAGTGCTGTCTGTTGTATAGGGAGGGCTTTAGATATGAGTGCTGTCTGTTGTATAGGGAGGGCTTTAGATATGAGTGCTGTCTGTTGTATAGGGCTTTAGATATGAGTGCTGTCTGTTGTATAGGGAGGACTTTAGATATGAGTGCTGTCTGTTGTATAGGGAGGGCTTTAGATATGAGTGCTGTCTGTTGTATAGGGAGGACTTTAGATATGAGTGCTGTCTGTTGTAGAGGGAGGGCTTTAGATATGAGTGCTCTCTGTTGTATAGGGAGGGCTTTAGATATGAGTGCTGTCTGTTGTATAGGGAGGGCTTTAGATATGAGTGCTGTCTGTTGTATAGGGCTTTAGATATGAGTGCTGTCTGTTGTATAGGGAGGGCTTTAGATATGAGTGCTGTCTGTTGTATAGGGAGGGCTTTAGATATGAGTGCTGTCTGTTGTAGAGGGAGGGCTTTAGATATGAGTGCTCTCTGTTGTATAGGGAGGGCTTTAGATATGAGTGCTGTCTGTTGTAGAGGGAGGGCTTTAGATATGAGTGCTCTCTGTTGTATAGGGAGGGCTTTAGATATGAGTGCTGTCTGTTGTATAGGGAGGGCTTTAGATATGAGTGCTGTCTGTTGTATAGGGCTTTAGATATGAGTGCTGTCTGTTGTATAGGGAGGACTTTAGATATGAGTGCTGTCTGTTGTATAGGGAGAGCTTTAGATATGAGTGCTGTCTGTTGTATAGGGCTTTAGATATGAGTGCTGTCTGTTGTATAGGGCTTTAGATATGAGTGCTGTCTGTTGTATAGGGCTTTAGATATGAGTGCTCTCTGTTGTATAGGGAGGGCTTTAGATATGAGTGCTGTCTGTTGTATAGGGAGGGCTTTAGATATGAGTGCTGTTTGTTGTATAAGGAGGGCTTTAGATATGAGTGCTGTCTGTTGTATAGGGCTTTAGATATGAGTGCTGTCTGTTGTATAGGGAGGACTTTAGATATGAGTGCTGTCTGTTGTATAGGAAGGGCTTTAGATATGAGTGCTGTCTGTTGTATAGGGAGGACTTTAGATATGAGTGCTGTCTGTTGTATAGGGAGGGCTTTAGATATGAGTGCTGTCTGTTGTAGAGGGAGGGCTTTAGATATGAGTGCTCTCTGTTGTATAGGGAGGGCTTTAGATATGAGTGCTGTCTGTTGTATAGGGAGGGCTTTAGATATGAGTGCTGTCTGTTGTATAGGGAGGGCTTTAGATATGAGTGTTGTCTGTTGTATAGGGAGGGCTTTAGATATGAGTGTTGTCTGTTGTATAGGCAGGGCTTTAGATATGAGTGCTGTCTGTTGTATAGGGAGGGCTTTAGATATGAGTGCTGTCTGTTGTATAGGGAGGGCTTTAGATATGAGTGCTGTCTGTTGTATAGGGAGGACTTTAGATATGAGTGCTGTCTGTTGTATAGGGAGGGCTTTAGATATGAGTACTGTCTGTTGTATAGGGAGGGCTTTAGATATGAGTGCTGTCTGTTGTATAGGGAGGACTTTAGATATGAGTGCTCTCTGTTGTATAGGGAGGGCTTTAGATATGAGTGCTGTCTGTTGTATAGAGAGGACTTTAGATATGAGTGCTGTCTGTTGTATAGGGAGGGCTTTAGATATGAGTGCTGTCTGTTGTATAGGGAGGACTTTAGATATGAGTGCTGTCTGTTGTAGAGGGAGGGCTTTAGATATGAGTGCTGTCTGTTGTATAGGGCTTTAGATATGAGTGCTGTCTGTTGTATAGAGAGGGCTTTAGATATGAGTGCTGTCTGTTGTATAGGGAGGGCTTTAGATATGAGTGCTGTCTGTTGTATAGAGAGGGCTTTAGATATGAGTGCTGTCTGTTGTATAGGGAGGGCTTTAGATATGAGTACTGTCTGTTGTATAGGGAGGGCTTTAGATATGAGTGCTGTCTGTTGTATAGGGCTTTAGATATGAGTGCTGTCTGTTGTATAGGGCTTTAGATATGAGTGCTGTCTGTTGTATAGAGAGGGCTTTAGATATGAGTGCTGTCTGTTGTATAGGGAGGGCTTTAGATATGAGTACTGTCTGTTGTATAGGGCTTTAGATATGAGTGCTGTCTGTTGTATAGGGAGGGCTTTAGATATGAGTGCTGTCTGTTGTATAGGGCTTTAGATATGAGTGCTGTCTGTTGTATAGGGAGGACTTTAGATATGAGTGCTGTCTGTTGTATAGGGAGGGCTTTAGATATGAGTGCTGTCTGTTGTATACGGAGGGCTTTAGATATGAGTGCTGTCTGTTGTATAGGGAGGACTTTAGATATGAGTGCTGTCTGTTGTATAGGGAGGGCTTTAGATATGAGTGCTGTCTGTTGTATAGGGAGGGCTTTAGATATGAGTGCTGTCTGTTGTATAGGGAGGGCTTTAGATATGAGTGTTGTCTGTTGTATAGGGAGGGCTTTAGATATGAGTGCTGTCTGTTGTATAGGGCTTTAGATATGAGTGCTGTCTGTTGTATAGGGAGGGCTTTAGATATGAGTGCTGTCTGTTGTATAGGGAGGACTTTAGATATGAGTGCTGTCTGTTGTATAGGGAGGGCTTTAGATATGAGTGCTGTCTGTTGTATAGGGAGGGCTTTAGATATGAGTACTGTCTGTTGTATAGGGAGGACTTTAGATATGAGTGCTGTCTGTTGTATAGGGAGGGCTTTAGATATGAGTGCTGTCTGTTGTATAGGGAGGACTTTAGATATGAGTGCTGTCTGTTGTATAGGGAGGGCTTTAGATATGAGTGCTGTCTGTTGTATAGGGAGGACTTTAGATATGAGTGCTGTCTGTTGTATAGGGAGGACTTTAGATATGAGTGCTGTCTGTTGTATAGAGATGACTTTAGATATGAGTACTGTCTGTTGTATAGGGAGGACTTTAGATATGAGTGCTGTCTGTTGTATAGGGAGGGCTTTAGATATGAGTGCTGTCTGTTGTATAGGGAGGGCTTTAGATATGATTGCTGTCTGTTGTATAGGGCTTTAGATATGAGTGCTGTCTGTTGTATAGGGAGGGCTTTAGATATGAGTGCTGTCTGTTGTATAGGGAGGGCTTTAGATATGAGTGCTGTCTGTTGTATAGGGAGGGCTTTAGATATGAGTGCTGTCTGTTGTATAGAGAGGGCTTTAGATATGAGTGCTGTCTGTTGTATAGGGAGGGCTTTAGATATGAGTACTGTCTGTTGTATAGGGAGGACTTTAGATATGAGTGCTGTCTGTTGTATAGGGAGGGCTTTAGATATGAGTGCTGTCTGTTGTATAGGGAGGGCTTTAGATATGAGTGCTGTCTGTTGTATAGAGAGGGCTTTAGATATGAGTGCTGTCTGTTGTATAGGGAGGGCTTTAGATATGAGTACTGTCTGTTGTATAGGGAGGACTTTAGATATGAGTGCTGTCTGTTGTATAGGGAGGGCTTTAGATATGAGTGCTGTCTGTTGTATAGGGAGGGCTTTAGATATGAGTACTGTCTGTTGTATAGGGAGGACTTTAGATATGAGTGCTGTCTGTTGTATAGGGAGAGCTTTAGATATGAGTGCTGTCTGTTGTATAGGGAGGGCTTTAGATATGAGTGCTGTCTGTTGTATAGGGAGGGCTTTAGATATGAGTGCTGTCTGTTGTATAGGGAGGGCTTTAGATATGAGTGCTGTCTGTTGTATAGGGAGGGCTTTAGATATGAGTGCTGTCTGTTGTATAGGGAGGACTTTAGATATGAGTGCTGTCTGTTGTATAGGGAGGGCTTTAGATATGAGTGCTGTCTGTTGTATAGGGAGGGCTTTAGATATGAGTGCTGTCTGTTGTATAGGGAGGGCTTTAGATATGAGTGCTTCTGTTGTATAGGGAGGGCTTTAGATATGAGTGCTGTCTGTTGTATAGGGAGGACTTTAGATATGAGTGCTGTCTGTTGTATAGGGAGGGCTTTAGATATGAGTGCTGTCTGTTGTATAGGGAGGGCTTTAGATATGAGTGCTGTCTGTTGTATAGGGAGGACTTTAGATATGAGTGCTGTCTGTTGTATAGGGAGGGCTTTAGATATGAGTGCTGTCTGTTGTATAGGGAGGACTTTAGATATGAGTACTGTCTGTTGTAGAGGGAGGGCTTTAGATATGAGTGTTGTCTGTTGTATAGGGAGGGCTTTAGATATGAGTACTGTCTGTTGTATAGGGAGGACTTTAGATATGAGTGCTGTCTGTTGTATAGGGAGGGCTTTAGATATGAGTGCTGTCTGTTGTATAGGGAGGGCTTTAGATATGAGTGCTGTCTGTTGTATAGGGAGGGCTTTAGATATGAGTGCTCTCTGTTGTATAGGGAGGGCTTTAGATATGAGTGTTGTCTGTTGTATAGGGAGGGCTTTAGATATGAGTACTGTCTGTTGTATAGGGAGGGCTTTAGATATGAGTGCTGTCTGTTGTATAGGGAGGGCTTTAGATATGAGTGCTGTCTGTTGTATAGGGAGGGCTTTAGATATGAGTGCTCTCTGTTGTATAGGGAGGGCTTTAGATATGAGTGTTGTCTGTTGTATAGGGAGGGCTTTAGATATGAGTGCTGTCTGTTGTATAGGGAGGGCTTTAGATATGAGTGCTGTCTGTTGTATAGGGAGGGCTTTAGATATGAGTGCTGTCTGTTGTATAGGGAGGGCTTTAGATATGAGTGCTGTCTGTTGTATAGGGAGGGCTTTAGATATGAGTGCTGTCTGTTGTATAGGGAGGACTTTAGATATGAGTACTGTCTGTTGTATAGGGAGGGCTTTAGATATGAGTGTTGTCTGTTGTATAGGGAGGGCTTTAGATATGAGTGCTGTCTGTTGTATAGGGAGGGCTTTAGATATGAGTGCTCTCTGTTGTATAGGGAGGGCTTTAGATATGAGTGCTGTCTGTTGTATAGGGAGGGCTTTAGATATGAGTGCTGTCTGTTGTATAGGGAGGACTTTAGATATGAGTGCTGTGTGTTGTATAGGGAGGGCTTTAGATATGAGTGCTGTCTGTTGTATAGGGAGGACTTTAGATATGAGTGCTGTCTGTTGTATAGGGAGGGCTTTAGATATGAGTACTGTCTGTTGTATAGGGAGGGCTTTAGATATGAGTGTTGTCTGTTGTATAGGGAGGGCTTTAGATATGAGTGCTGTCTGTTGTATAGGGAGGGCTTTAGATATGAGTGCTGTCTGTTGTATAGGGAGGGCTTTAGATATGAGTGCTGTCTGTTGTATAGGGAGGGCTTTAGATATGAGTGCTGTCTGTTGTATAGGGAGGGCTTTAGATATGAGTACTGTCTGTTGTAGAGGGCTTTAGATATGAGTGCTGTCTGTTGTAGAGGGCTTTAGATATGAGTGCTGTCTGTTGTATAGGGAGGGCTTTAGATATGAGTGCTGTCTGTTGTATAGGGAGGGCTTTAGATATGAGTGCTGTCTGTTGTAGAGGGCTTTAGATATGAGTGCTGTCTGTTGTATAGGGAGGGCTTTAGATATGAGTGCTGTCTGTTGTATAGGGAGGGCTTTAGATATGAGTGCTGTCTGTTGTATAGGGAGGGCTTTAGATATGAGTGCTGTCTGTTGTAGAGGGCTTTAGATATGAGTGCTGTCTGTTGTATAGGGAGGGCTTTAGATATGAGTGCTGTCTGTTGTATAGGGAGGGCTTTAGATATGAGTGCTGTCTGTTGTAGAGGGCTTTAGATATGAGTGCTGTCTGTTGTATAGGGAGGGCTTTAGATATGAGTGCTGTCTGTTGTATAGGGAGGGCTTTAGATATGAGTGCTGTCTGTTGTAGAGGGCTTTAGATATGAGTGCTGTCTGTTGTATAGGGAGGGCTTTAGATATGAGTGCTGTCTGTTGTAGAGGGCTTTAGATATGAGTGCTGTCTGTTGTATAGGGAGGGCTTTAGATATGAGTGCTGTCTGTTGTAGAGGGCTTTAGATATGAGTGCTGTCTGTTGTATAGGGAGGGCTTTAGATATGAGTGCTGTCTGTTGTATAGGGAGGGCTTTAGATATGAGTGCTGTCTGTTGTAGAGGGCTTTAGATATGAGTGCTGTCTGTTGTAGAGGGAGGGCTTTAGATATGAGTGCTGTCTGTTGTATAGGGAGGGCTTTAGATATGAGTGCTGTCTGTTGTATAGGGCTTTAGATATGAGTACTGTCTGTTGTATAGGGAGGGCTTTAGATATGAGTGCTGTCTGTTGTATAGGGAGGGCTTTAGATATGAGTGCTGTCTGTTGTATAGGGAGGGCTTTAGATATGAGTGCTGTCTGTTGTAGAGGGAGGGCTTTAGATATGAGTGCTGTCTGTTGTATAGGGCTTTAGATATGAGTACTGTCTGTTGTATAGGGAGGGCTTTAGATATGAGTGCTGTCTGTTGTATAGGGAGGGCTTTAGATATGAGTGCTGTCTGTTGTAGAGGGCTTTAGATATGAGTGCTGTCTGTTGTAGAGGGAGGGCTTTAGATATGAGTGCTGTCTGTTGTATAGGGAGGGCTTTAGATATGAGTGCTGTCTGTTGTATAGGGCTTTAGATATGAGTACTGTCTGTTGTATAGGGAGGGCTTTAGATATGAGTGCTGTCTGTTGTATAGGGAGGGCTTTAGATATGAGTGCTGTCTGTTGTATAGGGAGGGCTTTAGATATGAGTGCTGTCTGTTGTAGAGGGAGGGCTTTAGATATGAGTGCTGTCTGTTGTATAGGGCTTTAGATATGAGTACTGTCTGTTGTATAGGGAGGGCTTTAGATATGAGTGCTGTCTGTTGTATAGGGAGGGCTTTAGATATGAGTGCTGTCTGTTGTATAGGGAGGGCTTTAGATATGAGTGCTGTCTGTTGTATAGGGAGGACTTTAGATATGAGTGCTGTCTGTTGTATAGGGAGGGCTTTAGATATGAGTGCTGTCTGTTGTATAGGGAGGGCTTTAGATATGAGTGCTGTCTGTTGTATAGGGAGGGCTTTAGATATGAGTACTGTCTGTTGTATAGGGAGGGCTTTAGATATGAGTGCTGTCTGTTGTATAGGGCTTTAGATATGAGTGCTGTCTGTTGTATAGGGCTTTAGATATGAGTGCTGTCTGTTGTATAGGGCTTTAGATCTGAGTGCTGTCTGTTGTATAGGGAGGGCTTTAGATATGAGTGCTGTCTGTTGTATAGCGAGGGCTTTAGATATGAGTGTTGTCTGTTGTATAGGGCTTTAGATATGAGTGCTGTCTGTTGTATAGGGAGGACTTTAGATATGAGTGCTGTCTGTTGTATAGGGAGGGCTTTAGATATGAGTACTGTCTGTTGTATAGGGCTTTAGATATGAGTGCTGTCTGTTGTATAGGGAGGGCTTTAGATATGAGTGCTGTCTGTTGTATAGGGAGGGCTTTAGATATGAGTGCTGTCTGTTGTAGAGGGCTTTAGATATGAGTGCTGTCTGTTGTATAGGGAGGGCTTTAGATATGAGTGCTGTCTGTTGTATAGGGAGGGCTTTAGATATGAGTGCTGTCTGTTGTAGAGGGCTTTAGATATGAGTGCTGTCTGTTGTATAGGGAGGGCTTTAGATATGAGTGCTGTCTGTTGTATAGGGAGGGCTTTAGATATGAGTGCTGTCTGTTGTATAGGGAGGGCTTTAGATATGAGTGCTGTCTGTTGTATAGGGAGGACTTTAGATATGAGTGCTGTCTGTTGTATAGGGAGGGCTTTAGATATGAGTGCTGTCTGTTGTATAGGGAGGGCTTTAGATATGAGTGCTGTCTGTTGTATAGGGAGGACTTTAGATATGAGTGCTGTCTGTTGTAGAGGGCTTTAGATATGAGTGCTGTCTGTTGTATAGGGAGGGCTTTAGATATGAGTGCTGTCTGTTGTATAGGGAGGGCTTTAGATATGAGTGCTGTCTGTTGTAGAGGGCTTTAGATATGAGTGCTGTCTGTTGTAGAGGGAGGGCTTTAGATATGAGTACTGTCTGTTGTATAGGGCTTTAGATATGAGTGCTGTCTGTTGTATAGGGAGGACTTTAGATATGAGTGCTGTCTGTTGTATAGGGAGGGCTTTAGATATGAGTGCTGTCTGTTGTATAGGGAGGGCTTTAGATATGAGTGCTGTCTGTTGTATAGGGAGGACTTTAGATATGAGTGCTGTCTGTTGTATAGGGAGGGCTTTAGATATGAGTGCTGTCTGTTGTATAGGGAGGGCTTTAGATATGAGTGCTGTCTGTTGTATAGGGAGGGCTTTAGATATGAGTGCTGTCTGTTGTAGAGGGCTTTAGATATGAGTGCTGTCTGTTGTATAGGGAGGGCTTTAGATATGAGTGCTGTCTGTTGTAGAGGGAGGGCTTTAGATATGAGTGCTGTCTGTTGTAGAGGGCTTTAGATATGAGTGCTGTCTGTTGTATAGGGAGGGCTTTAGATATGAGTGCTGTCTGTTGTATAGGGAGGGCTTTAGATATGAGTGCTGTCTGTTGTATAAGGAGGGCTTTAGATATGAGTGCTGTCTGTTGTATAAGGAGGGCTTTAGATATGAGTGCTGTCTGTTGTATAGGGAGGGCTTTAGATATGAGTGCTGTCTGTTGTATAAGGAGGGCTTTAGATATGAGTGCTGTCTGTTGTATAGGGAGGGCTTTAGATATGAGTGCTGTCTGTTGTATAGGGAGGGCTTTAGATATGAGTGCTCTCTGTTGTATAGGGAGGGCTTTGGATATGAGTGCTGTCTGTTGTATAAGGAGGGCTTTAGATATGAGTGCTGTCTGTTGTATAGGGAGGGCTTTAGATATGAGTGCTGTCTGTTGTATAGGGAGGGCTTTAGATATGAGTGCTCTCTGTTGTATAGGGAGGGCTTTAGATATGAGTGCTGTCTGTTGTATAAGGAGGGCTTTAGATATGAGTGCTGTCTGTTGTATAGGGAGGGCTTTAGATATGAGTGCTGTCTGTTGTATAGGGAGGGCTTTAGATATGAGTGCTCTCTGTTGTATAGGGAGGGCTTTAGATATGAGTACTGTCTGTTGTATAGGGAGGGCTTTAGATATGAGTGCTGTCTGTTGTATAGGGAGGGCTTTAGATATGAGTGCTCTCTGTTGTATAGGGAGGGCTTTAGATATGAGTGCTGTCTGTTGTATAGGGAGGGCTTTAGATATGAGTGCTGTCTGTTGTATAGGGAGGGCTTTAGATATGAGTGCTGTCTGTTGTAGAGGGAGGGCTTTAGATATGAGTGCTGTCTGTTGTATAGGGAGGACTTTAGATATGAGTGTTGTCTGTTGTATAGGGAGGGCTTTAGATATGAGTGCTGTCTGTTGTATAGGGAGGGCTTTAGATATGAGTGCTGTCTGTTGTAGAGGGAGAGCTTTAGATATGAGTGCTCTCTGTTGTATAGGGAGGGCTTTAGATATGAGTGCTGTCTGTTGTATAGGGAGGGCTTTAGATATGAGTGCTGTCTGTTGTATAGGGAGGGCTTTAGATATGAGTGCTGTCTGTTGTAGAGGGAGGGCTTTAGATATGAGTGCTGTCTGTTGTATAGGGAGGACTTTAGATATGAGTGTTGTCTGTTGTATAGGGAGGGCTTTAGATATGAGTGCTGTCTGTTGTATAGGGAGGGCTTTAGATATGAGTGCTGTCTGTTGTATAGGGAGGGCTTTAGATATGAGTGCTGTCTGTTGTATAGGGAGGACTTTAGATATGAGTGTTGTCTGTTGTATAGGGAGGGCTTTAGATATGAGTGTTGTCTGTTGTAGAGGGAGGGCTTTAGATATGAGTGCTGTCTGTTGTATAGGGAGGGCTTTAGATATGAGTGCTGTCTGTTGTATAGGGAGGGCTTTAGATATGAGTGCTGTCTGTTGTATAGGGAGGACTTTAGATATGAGTGTTGTCTGTTGTATAGGGAGGGCTTTAGATATGAGTGCTGTCTGTTGTAGAGGGAGAGCTTTAGATATGAGTGCTCTCTGTTGTATAGGGAGGGCTTTAGATATGAGTGCTGTCTGTTGTAGAGGGAGGGCTTTAGATATGAGTACTGTCTGTTGTATAGGGAGGGCTTTAGATATGAGTGCTGTCTGTTGTAGAGGGAGGGCTTTAGATATGAGTACTGTCTGTTGTATAGGGAGGGCTTTAGATATGAGTGCTGTCTGTTGTATAGGGCTTTAGATATGAGTACTGTCTGTTGTATAGGGCTTTAGATATGAGTGCTGTCTGTTGTATAGGGAGGACTTTAGATATGAGTGCTGTCTGTTGTATAGGGCTTTAGATATGAGTGCTGTCTGTTGTATAGGGAGGACTTTAGATATGAGTGCTGTCTGTTGTATAGGGAGGGCTTTAGATATGAGTATTGTCTGTTGTATAGGGAGGGCTTTAGATATGAGTGCTGTCTGTTGTATAGGGAGGGCTTTAGATATGAGTGCTGTCTGTTGTATAGGGAGGGCTTTAGATATGAGTGCTGTCTGTTGTATAGGGAGGACTTTAGATATGAGTGCTGTCTGTTGTATAGGGAGGGCTTTAGATATGAGTATTGTCTGTTGTATAGGGAGGGCTTTAGATATGAGTGCTGTCTGTTGTATAGGGAGGGCTTTAGATATGAGTGCTGTCTGTTGTATAGGGAGGGCTTTAGATATGAGTATTGTCTGTTGTATAGGGAGGGCTTTAGATATGAGTGCTGTCTGTTGTATAGGGAGGGCTTTAGATATGAGTGCTGTCTGTTGTATAGGGAGGGCTTTAGATATGAGTGCTGTCTGTTGTATAGGGCTTTAGATATGAGTGCTGTCTGTTGTATAGGGAGGGCTTTAGATATGAGTACTGTCTGTTGTATAGGGAGGGCTTTAGATATGAGTGCTGTCTGTTGTATAGGGCTTTAGATATGAGTGCTGTCTGTTGTATAGGGAGGACTTTAGATATGAGTGCTGTCTGTTGTAGAGGGCTTTAGATATGAGTGCTGTCTGTTGTATAGGGAGGGCTTTAGATATGAGTGCTGTCTGTTGTAGAGGGCTTTAGATATGAGTGCTGTCTGTTGTATAGGGAGGGCTTTAGATATGAGTGCTGTCTGTTGTATAGGGAGGGCTTTAGATATGAGTGCTGTCTGTTGTAGAGGGCTTTAGATATGAGTGCTGTCTGTTGTAGAGGGAGGGCTTTAGATATGAGTGCTGTCTGTTGTATAGGGAGGGCTTTAGATATGAGTGCTGTCTGTTGTATAGGGCTTTAGATATGAGTACTGTCTGTTGTATAGGGAGGGCTTTAGATATGAGTGCTGTCTGTTGTATAGGGAGGGCTTTAGATATGAGTGCTGTCTGTTGTATAGGGAGGGCTTTAGATATGAGTGCTGTCTGTTGTAGAGGGAGGGCTTTAGATATGAGTGCTGTCTGTTGTATAGGGCTTTAGATATGAGTACTGTCTGTTGTATAGGGAGGGCTTTAGATATGAGTGCTGTCTGTTGTATAGGGAGGGCTTTAGATATGAGTGCTGTCTGTTGTAGAGGGCTTTAGATATGAGTGCTGTCTGTTGTAGAGGGAGGGCTTTAGATATGAGTGCTGTCTGTTGTATAGGGAGGGCTTTAGATATGAGTGCTGTCTGTTGTATAGGGCTTTAGATATGAGTACTGTCTGTTGTATAGGGAGGGCTTTAGATATGAGTGCTGTCTGTTGTATAGGGAGGGCTTTAGATATGAGTGCTGTCTGTTGTATAGGGAGGGCTTTAGATATGAGTGCTGTCTGTTGTAGAGGGAGGGCTTTAGATATGAGTGCTGTCTGTTGTATAGGGCTTTAGATATGAGTACTGTCTGTTGTATAGGGAGGGCTTTAGATATGAGTGCTGTCTGTTGTATAGGGAGGGCTTTAGATATGAGTGCTGTCTGTTGTATAGGGAGGGCTTTAGATATGAGTGCTGTCTGTTGTATAGGGAGGACTTTAGATATGAGTGCTGTCTGTTGTATAGGGAGGGCTTTAGATATGAGTGCTGTCTGTTGTATAGGGAGGGCTTTAGATATGAGTGCTGTCTGTTGTATAGGGAGGGCTTTAGATATGAGTACTGTCTGTTGTATAGGGAGGGCTTTAGATATGAGTGCTGTCTGTTGTATAGGGCTTTAGATATGAGTGCTGTCTGTTGTATAGGGCTTTAGATATGAGTGCTGTCTGTTGTATAGGGCTTTAGATCTGAGTGCTGTCTGTTGTATAGGGAGGGCTTTAGATATGAGTGCTGTCTGTTGTATAGCGAGGGCTTTAGATATGAGTGTTGTCTGTTGTATAGGGCTTTAGATATGAGTGCTGTCTGTTGTATAGGGAGGACTTTAGATATGAGTGCTGTCTGTTGTATAGGGAGGGCTTTAGATATGAGTACTGTCTGTTGTATAGGGCTTTAGATATGAGTGCTGTCTGTTGTATAGGGAGGGCTTTAGATATGAGTGCTGTCTGTTGTATAGGGAGGGCTTTAGATATGAGTGCTGTCTGTTGTAGAGGGCTTTAGATATGAGTGCTGTCTGTTGTATAGGGAGGGCTTTAGATATGAGTGCTGTCTGTTGTATAGGGAGGGCTTTAGATATGAGTGCTGTCTGTTGTAGAGGGCTTTAGATATGAGTGCTGTCTGTTGTATAGGGAGGGCTTTAGATATGAGTGCTGTCTGTTGTATAGGGAGGGCTTTAGATATGAGTGCTGTCTGTTGTATAGGGAGGGCTTTAGATATGAGTGCTGTCTGTTGTATAGGGAGGACTTTAGATATGAGTGCTGTCTGTTGTATAGGGAGGGCTTTAGATATGAGTGCTGTCTGTTGTATAGGGAGGGCTTTAGATATGAGTGCTGTCTGTTGTATAGGGAGGACTTTAGATATGAGTGCTGTCTGTTGTAGAGGGCTTTAGATATGAGTGCTGTCTGTTGTATAGGGAGGGCTTTAGATATGAGTGCTGTCTGTTGTATAGGGAGGGCTTTAGATATGAGTGCTGTCTGTTGTAGAGGGCTTTAGATATGAGTGCTGTCTGTTGTAGAGGGAGGGCTTTAGATATGAGTACTGTCTGTTGTATAGGGCTTTAGATATGAGTGCTGTCTGTTGTATAGGGAGGACTTTAGATATGAGTGCTGTCTGTTGTATAGGGAGGGCTTTAGATATGAGTGCTGTCTGTTGTATAGGGAGGGCTTTAGATATGAGTGCTGTCTGTTGTATAGGGAGGACTTTAGATATGAGTGCTGTCTGTTGTATAGGGAGGGCTTTAGATATGAGTGCTGTCTGTTGTATAGGGAGGGCTTTAGATATGAGTGCTGTCTGTTGTATAGGGAGGGCTTTAGATATGAGTGCTGTCTGTTGTAGAGGGCTTTAGATATGAGTGCTGTCTGTTGTATAGGGAGGGCTTTAGATATGAGTGCTGTCTGTTGTAGAGGGAGGGCTTTAGATATGAGTGCTGTCTGTTGTAGAGGGCTTTAGATATGAGTGCTGTCTGTTGTATAGGGAGGGCTTTAGATATGAGTGCTGTCTGTTGTATAGGGAGGGCTTTAGATATGAGTGCTGTCTGTTGTATAAGGAGGGCTTTAGATATGAGTGCTGTCTGTTGTATAAGGAGGGCTTTAGATATGAGTGCTGTCTGTTGTATAGGGAGGGCTTTAGATATGAGTGCTGTCTGTTGTATAAGGAGGGCTTTAGATATGAGTGCTGTCTGTTGTATAGGGAGGGCTTTAGATATGAGTGCTGTCTGTTGTATAGGGAGGGCTTTAGATATGAGTGCTCTCTGTTGTATAGGGAGGGCTTTGGATATGAGTGCTGTCTGTTGTATAAGGAGGGCTTTAGATATGAGTGCTGTCTGTTGTATAGGGAGGGCTTTAGATATGAGTGCTGTCTGTTGTATAGGGAGGGCTTTAGATATGAGTGCTCTCTGTTGTATAGGGAGGGCTTTAGATATGAGTGCTGTCTGTTGTATAAGGAGGGCTTTAGATATGAGTGCTGTCTGTTGTATAGGGAGGGCTTTAGATATGAGTGCTGTCTGTTGTATAGGGAGGGCTTTAGATATGAGTGCTCTCTGTTGTATAGGGAGGGCTTTAGATATGAGTACTGTCTGTTGTATAGGGAGGGCTTTAGATATGAGTGCTGTCTGTTGTATAGGGAGGGCTTTAGATATGAGTGCTCTCTGTTGTATAGGGAGGGCTTTAGATATGAGTGCTGTCTGTTGTATAGGGAGGGCTTTAGATATGAGTGCTGTCTGTTGTATAGGGAGGGCTTTAGATATGAGTGCTGTCTGTTGTAGAGGGAGGGCTTTAGATATGAGTGCTGTCTGTTGTATAGGGAGGACTTTAGATATGAGTGTTGTCTGTTGTATAGGGAGGGCTTTAGATATGAGTGCTGTCTGTTGTATAGGGAGGGCTTTAGATATGAGTGCTGTCTGTTGTAGAGGGAGAGCTTTAGATATGAGTGCTCTCTGTTGTATAGGGAGGGCTTTAGATATGAGTGCTGTCTGTTGTATAGGGAGGGCTTTAGATATGAGTGCTGTCTGTTGTATAGGGAGGGCTTTAGATATGAGTGCTGTCTGTTGTAGAGGGAGGGCTTTAGATATGAGTGCTGTCTGTTGTATAGGGAGGACTTTAGATATGAGTGTTGTCTGTTGTATAGGGAGGGCTTTAGATATGAGTGCTGTCTGTTGTATAGGGAGGGCTTTAGATATGAGTGCTGTCTGTTGTATAGGGAGGGCTTTAGATATGAGTGCTGTCTGTTGTATAGGGAGGACTTTAGATATGAGTGTTGTCTGTTGTATAGGGAGGGCTTTAGATATGAGTGTTGTCTGTTGTAGAGGGAGGGCTTTAGATATGAGTGCTGTCTGTTGTATAGGGAGGGCTTTAGATATGAGTGCTGTCTGTTGTATAGGGAGGGCTTTAGATATGAGTGCTGTCTGTTGTATAGGGAGGACTTTAGATATGAGTGTTGTCTGTTGTATAGGGAGGGCTTTAGATATGAGTGCTGTCTGTTGTAGAGGGAGAGCTTTAGATATGAGTGCTCTCTGTTGTATAGGGAGGGCTTTAGATATGAGTGCTGTCTGTTGTAGAGGGAGGGCTTTAGATATGAGTACTGTCTGTTGTATAGGGAGGGCTTTAGATATGAGTGCTGTCTGTTGTAGAGGGAGGGCTTTAGATATGAGTACTGTCTGTTGTATAGGGAGGGCTTTAGATATGAGTGCTGTCTGTTGTATAGGGCTTTAGATATGAGTACTGTCTGTTGTATAGGGCTTTAGATATGAGTGCTGTCTGTTGTATAGGGAGGACTTTAGATATGAGTGCTGTCTGTTGTATAGGGCTTTAGATATGAGTGCTGTCTGTTGTATAGGGAGGACTTTAGATATGAGTGCTGTCTGTTGTATAGGGAGGGCTTTAGATATGAGTATTGTCTGTTGTATAGGGAGGGCTTTAGATATGAGTGCTGTCTGTTGTATAGGGAGGGCTTTAGATATGAGTGCTGTCTGTTGTATAGGGAGGGCTTTAGATATGAGTGCTGTCTGTTGTATAGGGAGGACTTTAGATATGAGTGCTGTCTGTTGTATAGGGAGGGCTTTAGATATGAGTATTGTCTGTTGTATAGGGAGGGCTTTAGATATGAGTGCTGTCTGTTGTATAGGGAGGGCTTTAGATATGAGTGCTGTCTGTTGTATAGGGAGGGCTTTAGATATGAGTATTGTCTGTTGTATAGGGAGGGCTTTAGATATGAGTGCTGTCTGTTGTATAGGGAGGGCTTTAGATATGAGTGCTGTCTGTTGTATAGGGAGGGCTTTAGATATGAGTGCTGTCTGTTGTATAGGGCTTTAGATATGAGTGCTGTCTGTTGTATAGGGAGGGCTTTAGATATGAGTACTGTCTGTTGTATAGGGAGGGCTTTAGATATGAGTGCTGTCTGTTGTATAGGGCTTTAGATATGAGTGCTGTCTGTTGTATAGGGAGGACTTTAGATATGAGTGCTGTCTGTTGTATAGGGAGGACTTTAGATATGAGTGTTGTCTGTTGTATAAGGAGGGCTTTAGATATGAGTGCTGTCTGTTGTATAGGGCTTTAGATATGAGTGCTGTCTGTTGTATAGGGAGGGCTTTAGATATGAGTGCTGTCTGTTGTATAGGGAGAGCTTTAGATATGAGTGCTGTCTGTTGTAGAGGGAGGGCTTTAGATATGAGTGCTGTCTGTTGTATAGGGAGGGCTTTAGATATGAGTGCTGTCTGTTGTATAGGGAGGGCTTTAGATATGTGTGCTGTCTGTTGTATAGGGAGGGCTTTAGATATGAGTGTTGTCTGTTGTATAGGGAGGGCTTTAGATATGAGTGCTGTCTGTTGTATAGGGAGGGCTTTAGATATGAGTGCTGTCTGTTGTATAGGGAGGACTTTAGATATGAGTGCTGTCTGTTGTATAGGGAGGACTTTAGATATGAGTGCTGTCTGTTGTATAGGGAGGGCTTTAGATATGAGTGCTGTCTGTTGTATAGGGAGGACTTTAGATATGAGTGCTGTCTGTTGTATAGGGAGGACTTTAGATATGAGTGCTGTCTGTTGTATAGGGAGGGCTTTAGATATGAGTGTTGTCTGTTGTATAGGGAGGGCTTTAGATATGAGTGCTGTCCGTTGTATAGGGCTTTAGATATGAGTGCTGTCTGTTGTATAGGGAGGGCTTTAGATCTGAGTGCTGTCTGTTGTATAGGGAGGACTTTAGATATGAGTGCTGTCTGTTGTATAGGGCTTTAGATATGAGTGCTGTCTGTTGTATAGGGAGGGCTTTAGATATGAGTGCTGTTTGTTGTATAGGGCTTTAGATATGAGTGCTGTCTGTTGTATAGGGAGGGCTTTAGATATGAGTGCTGTTTGTTGTATAGGGCTTTAGATATGAGTACTGTCTGTTGTATAGGGAGGGCTTTAGATTTGAGTGCTGTCTGTTGTATAGGGAGGGCTTTAGATATGAGTGCTGTCTGTTGTAGAGGACTTTAGATATGAGTGCTGTCTGTTGTATAGGGAGGACTTTAGATATGAGTGCTGTCTGTTGTATAGGGAGGACTTTAGATATGAGTGCTGTCTGTTGTATAGGGCTTTAGATATGAGTACTGTCTGTTGTATAGGGCTTTAGATATGAGTGCTGTCTGTTGTATAGGGAGGGCTTTAGATATGAGTACTGTCTGTTGTATAGGGAGGACTTTAGATATGAGTGCTGTCTGTTGTAGAGGGAGGGCTTTAGATATGAGTGCTGTCTGTTGTATAGGGAGGACTTTAGATATGAGTGCTGTCTGTTGTATAGGGAGGACTTTAGATATGAGTGCTGTCTGTTGTATAGGGAGGGCTTTAGATATGAGTGCTGTCTGTTGTATAGGGAGGACTTTAGATATGAGTGCTGTCTGTTGTATAGGGAGGGCTTTAGATATGAGTGCTGTCTGTTGTAGAGGACTTTAGATATGAGTGCTGTCTGTTGTAGAGGACTTTAGATATGAGTGCTGTCTGTTGTATAGGGAGGACTTTAGATATGAGTGCTGTCTGTTGTATAGGGAGGGCTTTAGATATGAGTGCTGTCTGTTGTAGAGGGCTTTAGATATGAGTGCTGTCTGTTGTATAGGGAGGACTTTAGATATGAGTGCTGTCTGTTGTATAGGGAGGGCTTTAGATATGAGTGCTGTCTGTTGTAGAGGACTTTAGATATGAGTGCTGTCTGTTGTATAGGGCTTTAGATATGAGTGTTGTCTGTTGTATAGGGAGGGCTTTAGATATGAGTGCTGTCTGTTGTATAGGGAGGGCTTTAGATATGAGTGCTGTCTGTTGTATAGGGAGGGCTTTAGATATGGGTACTGTCTGTTGTATAGGGCTTTAGATATGAGTGCTGTCTGTTGTATAGGGAGGGCTTTAGATATGAGTGCTGTCTGTTGTATAGCGAGGGCTTTAGATATGAGTGCTCTCTGTTGTAGCTTGTCATTTACCAGTCGAGGCTGCAGCAGACCGAACACGTCTGTACTAGATTAAAGGAAGAGCTCAGTCGTACCAAACAAGAATGTATGCAGCTGCAAGGCATGAAACAGGGTCTTCATCAGCGCCTGAGTGAACAGCAGCAGGAGATACTTGAGGTGAGTGAGCTACTGTTGTTTTTCTACATGGCTGGCAGACATTGATCTCTGCTAAGGTCACGGTCAGGTAAGGTCCACGCTGCTATTGGGGATACAGTATGTGGCGACCACAAAGGGATTTGCTCATAACACTGTGTGATGGCAAGGTCTTAGTTGTGAGGGTTGGAAGACATTACATTATATATATGGTATCCGTCTAGATTTACCTGTTGGAGGCGTTGCAGGAATATGATGAACTGCTGGGCTAGCGTCGCCATAGAAGGCTTTTTATCCTTCTGTCATAAGTTGTCATTTTTGTGATAAATCTATGGATTTAAACTGAATGTTTTTATTGCTGGAGCAGTCCCAGTATTTATAAAAGATAACTAATAACCATTTAGTTATGGAGAGCTGTGCACCACTACATAGCATTCTGTGTACCTAATAAATAATACTGTTTGTCATCATGGTTACCAAATAAGACATAATTCAGGTTGTTTAATACAGTTGATAATAATAAATAGTAAGACTGCGTATAATTATGAGTAGCTGGATTGCGTATAACATACACATCTCGCATCCAAATCACGTTTATCCAAGGATGCGACTACTAACCAAAACCACCCTTTATGGTTTACGTGTAATAGCTAGTGTCAACAAGCTTTGTTGTCAAAGAGCATGTAAATGATTGTGTCAGTGGCGAAAAAACAGCTCAGAAAGGAATGCTGACAGGCAAAAGTTACTGCTATCGCTGAGAATATAGAAATCAAGAACCAGGTGTGGTAATCGGCCTCATATTCTGTGGCGCTAAGTCCCACTAGTGGTGCCCTCAGCAACGGTGTGTACGATATCTTGGTACTGGCTCATTCAATACAATACTTGAGAGGCTGAGAATCATCTCAGATCTGCTAACAGATATTTGACAATGGTGCCTTCGTAGTAAGGTTGTGACACGGTTAAGAACTTTAGTCAAGATTAATCTGATTTTCCTATTTATTGATCTTGATTAATCGCAAAATTAATCTCATATGGTATCTATAATTAGCTCCAATTCTCCAATACATAATTCAGATTTCTCTGCTATGATTGGAAATTATAAGCATGGTATTGCATCATGGTGGATTGGTTTCATTCTTAGTCATAAAAATGGTAAACTTGAAACATTACAGACAATAATAATAATAAATGCCATTAGTCAACCAAAAATGCAATTGCCAAGTTTAAAAAAATAAGACAAAGACGCCATTACTAATGGTGATTACTTCAGAGATGGCCTTTAATTGAGTTAATCTTTTGTGGAAATTGTTCGCGATAATCGTAAAAATAACTCGATTAAATCACAGCCTTATTTCTTGGCAACTTATCTGTCCCACTGAACCCATTGGGCATTTTCAGATTGAAAACATCCATGCCTTGAAAAGTTTGGTACGGGAAAACGCTTGGTCTTGGCATAATTTATATGTAAGAACATTCAAAAGTGTCAGCTTCTTTTATGCGGAGTTGTCTTCTTTTATCTAGTGTCGCTGTGAGTAGTAAATGACTCATCCTGGTGACAACTTTTTGGTTATTTATAAAAGATAAACCAACAGTAAATAATAATTACTAACTACTCTGGAGATTACTATTCACTATTTGTCCTTTTGTAACAATGTTTATTGCAATTGTTATTACTTGGCTATAACAATTATATAATTGCTTTTTACTAACAAAAGTATAATAAAATAATTGATTATAACAACTTATAATAAGATTAATAATGCTATCATTTGAATAACAGTAGTACTAATAATAATGATTATCATGCCTTTTCGTTGTGTTGTAATTATTTATCATTATTTTTTTTATAATTTATCATCCTTAGTAAATATGTCCAAAAATAATTTCAACATGCTTCAAGACTTATTACTATTATTTATTATTGGCCACATCACTCTTGTCTTGTCATTGTGGTTAGCATAAAAGGGCTCATTATTTGCAAAAATATTTATTATAGTTTAACTGTACACGTACGGATCAAGAATGTCGTAGGCTGAACAACCCCCTGAACGCTAAAACCACCGTTCAGTATAGAGTTCCAAAAATCAGGTTTTGTACTCGCTGAAAAACGAGATTTTTGCCCGTTTTGGTATAAACGTTCTCGATCCAAAAATGCCTATTATGCCTAACAATGCTACTGAGCTAAACACACCAAGTACTTGTGTAGTAAAGTACCTATGTAGTAAAGTACCTATGTAGTAAAGTACCTGTGTAGTAAAGTACTTATGTAGTAAAGTACCTGTGTAGTAAAGTACTTGTGTAGTAAAGTACCTGTGTAGTAAAGTACTTATGTAGTAAAGTACCTGTGTAGTAAAGTACTTGTGTAGTAAAGTACCTGTGTAGTAAAGTACTTGTGTAGTAAAGTACCTGTGTAGTAAAGTACTTGTGTAGTAAAGTACTTGTGTAGTAGAGTACTTGTGTAGTAAAGTACCTGTGTAGTAAAGTACCTGTGTAGTAAAGTACCTGTGTAGTAAAGTACCTGTGTAGTAAAGTACTTGTGTAGTAGAGTACTTGTGTAGTAAAGTACTTGTGTAGTAAAGTACTTGTGTAGTAGAGTACTTGTGTAGTAAAGTACCTGTGTAGTAAAGTACTTGTGTAGTAAAGTACCTATGTAGTAAAGTACTTGTGTAGTAAAGTACCTGTGTAGTAAAGTACCTGTGTAGTAAAGTACCTATGTAGTAAAGTACTTGTGTAGTAAAGTACTTGTGTAGTAAAGTACCTATGTAGTAAAGTACCTGTGTAGTAATGTACTTATGTAGTAAAGTACCTGTGTAGTAAAGTACCTGTGTAGTAAAGTACTTGTGTAGTAAAGTACTTGTGTAGTAAAGTACCTGTGTAGTAAAGTACCTGTGTAGTAAAGTACCTGTGTAGTAAAGTACTTGTGTAGTAAAGTACCTATGTAGTAAAGTACTTGTGTAGTAAAGTACTTGTGTAGTAAAGTACTTGTGTAGTAAAGTACCTGTGTAGTAAAGTACTTGTGTAGTAAAGTACTTGTGTAGTAAAGTACCTGTGTAGTAAAGTACTTGTGTAGTAAAGTACTTGTGTAGTAAAGTACCTGTGTAGTAAAGTACCTATGTAGTAAAGTACCTGTGTAGTAATGTACCTGTGTAGTAAAGTACTTGTGTAGTAAAGTACTTGTGTAGTAAAGTACCTATGTAGTAAAGTACCTGTGTAGTAAAGTACTTGTGTAGTAAAGTACTTGTGTAGTAAAGTACTTGTGTAGTAAAGTACCTATGTAGTAAAGTACCTTTGTAGTAAAGTACTTATGTAGTAAAGTACCTGTGTAGTAAAGTACCTGTGTAGTAAAGTACTTGTGTAGTAAAGTACCTGTGTAGTAAAGTACCTATGTAGTAAAGTACCTGTGTAGTAAAGTACCTGTGTAGTAAAGTACCTGTGTAGTAAAGTACCTGTGCAGCAGTTTATTGAAGTCCAATAACAAATATACAAGCATTTTTCTTGTTTATGATTAGTTATAGATCAAAGTTTAATATAATGATAATATAATTTATAGTGAAATACACATTATATTATATAGTATATAACTTTATACAATAATATATTATATAGTATGTAATATCATACAATTATATCTTGTATAGTAAGGCAGTATAATACAACAATGTATTGTATAATATATAGTGTATTACAGCAATATATTATTTAGCATGTTATATAAGGGTATAATATATGATATGATGTAACAATAGATTTTACATGATGGTCATATATATAGTACAACAATATATATAGTACAACAATATATATAGTACAACAATATATATAGTACAACAATATATATAGTACAACAATATATATAGTACAACAATATGTATAGTACAACAATATGTATAGTACAACAATATATATAGTACAACAATATGTATAGTACAACAATATGTATAGTACAACAATATATATAGTACAACAATATATATAGTACAACAATATATATAGTACAACAATATATATAGTACAACAATATGTATAGTACAACAATATATATAGTACAACAATATATATAGTACAACAATATGTATAGTACAACAATATGTATAGTACAACAATATGCATAGTACAACAATATGTATAGTACAACAATATATATAGTACAACAATATATATAGTACAACAATATATATAGTACAACAATATATGTAGTACAACAATATGTATAGTACAACAATATATATAGTACAACAATATATATAGTACAACAATATATATAGTACAACAATATATATAGTACAACAATATATATAGTACAACAATATATATAGTACAACAATATGTATAGTACAACAATATATATAGTACAACAATATGTATAGTACAACAATATATATAGTACAACAATATATATAGTACAACAATATATATAGTACAACAATATATATAGTTCAACAATATATATAGTACAACAATATATATAGTACAACAATATGTATAGTACAACAATATATATAGTACAACAATATATATAGTACAACAATATGTATAGTACAACAATATGTATAGTACAACAATATGTATAGTATAACCATATATAATGTATAATACAAGAGGTTTTCACATGCTGAAAGCGCTAGAAAAAGTCATCTATCCACAGTTTTGTCTTAAGTGCTGCATTCACAGGAATTCTGCGTCTTTGCTATCTATCAATGTTAACTTTTATGTCATTGGTTTACTCTCTGTAGATGAAGGCAAGGAAGTTGAGAGCTGAGATGGAGGACAACGACGAGCATGAAGAAGGCCTGCGCGATGAGCTGACAGAAAAGACGACCATGTTGAATAGAATGCACACGGAGTTGGAAAGGAGAGAAAAAACTATTGAGCATTTGCAGAGTGAACTGAAGGCTCAGACATCACATTCCAGTGAGGTGGGTGTGCCATATCCCCCTCCTCCACCCTCCTTCCTTGTGTGCCCAGCGCGTGAAGCCCAACTAAGTGCAGCTGCTTCTGTTGCTTACTTCAGATAATTGGCTCTTTGGAAAGTGAGGTAAAAGAGCTGGAGCTGAGGCTAACCATTGCAGAGGAGAGGCTCAGTTCTGCTAGCTCGTCAGAAATGACTCCATCACTGACGCTACCTACGAGACCTCAGGCTAAGGTGAAGTAATTATTGTGTATCGTAGTTTGTCTGTTATGGACGACATATGGGTCAGATTTTTTATTATGAGGCCAGAGACATGTCTAAAATTGAGTTGAAACAGTTTCAGATTTGAAAATAAATATTCACTTGAGGTTTGTGACAAGCGGAGGATCAGTTTGGTGTTAAGTTTGGCTAAAATCCACCAAGTGTGTGCATTTAAATATTAATAGTAAAAACAAAGCGACATTTTTCGGCCATCTTTTATCATAAAATATTTTTTCGCCAGCATTTTTGAAGCAATGGAAACAAAGAATTGGTTTTGTTACCATTATTTGCCTCTCCAGAAATCGAGCATTGCTCCTTGAAAATTTTATTGACAAATCCAGTTAACAGCTGAAAAAAGGCATATAAAGCTGTCGGCATCAGCAATACGCCGACTATTTTTATTGTGAGGATAATAATCGCCAATGTTTGACCATTTAAGTTGGCTCACAACAATTATTCATCACGCTATTCATGTGTACCTGTTGTGTACTTGTTGTATACCTGTTACACATCTGTTGTATATATGTTATATACCTGTTGTAGATATGTTATACATCTGTTGTATACATGTTATATACTGGTTGTAGATATGTTACACATCTGTTGTATACATGTTATATACCGGTTGTAGATATGTTATACATCTGTTGTATACATGTTATATACTGGTTGTAGATATGTTACACATCTGTTGTATACATGTTATATACTGGTTGTAGATATGTTATACACCTGTTGTATACATGTTATATACCGGTTGTAGATATGTTATACATCTGTTGTATACATGTTATATACCCATTGTATACATGTTACACACCTGTTGGATATATGTTATATATCTGTTATCTACGTGTTATACATTTGTTGCATACATGTTGTATACCCATTGTATACATGTTGTATACCTGTTGCAGTCAAGTTATACATCTGTTGTATACTTGTTGCATACATGTTATATACCAGTTGTAGATATGTTATATACATGTTCTATACATGTTATACATCTGTTGTATACATGTTATATACCTGTTGTATACATGTTATATACCTGTTGTATGTGATATATACATGTTATATAGCTGTTATATACAAGTTGTATACCTGTTGTATACTTGTTATATACAAGTTGTATGCATGCCTTCAACAGACTGGAGACGTCCAAGCTACAACCACCAATGACATCAGTCTTGCAGAGACCACTCTGGAAGCTTTGAAAGAGACACTTCCTGAGCACCACCCGCACATCCTCACTCTGCAAACTGTGTTTCTCAGCATGTCTGCAAAACTCAGAGAAGTCAGCAAACTCCCATCTAAACCAACAGCAGAAGTTAAAGGTCATCGGGTTTTTAGTAGAACACCGAACAACAGCAGATCCGATAGCACCAAAGTATGTACACTGTGTGTGTATGCACTGTGTGTATGTATGTACTGTATGTATGTACACTGTGTGTGTGTACTGTATGTGTGTACTGTATGTGTGTACTGTATGTGTGTACTGTATGTATGTGTGCACTGTATGTGTGTGTGTGCTGTATGTATGTACACTGTATGTATGTACACTGTATGTATGTACTGTATGTATGTACTGTATGTATGTGTACTGTATGTGTGTACTGTATGTATGTACTGTATGTGTTTGTACTGTATGTATGTACTATATGTGTGTACTGTATACATGTGTACTGTATGTGTGTACTGTATGTGTGTACTGTATGTATGTACTGTATGTGTGTACACTGTGTGTATGTACTGTATGTATATACACTGTAAGTGTATACACTGTATTTTTCAGCTTCTATGTTTCTCGTCCAAGTCAGTTACTCCGTCGATGCGCACGGTACACAAAAGATTGGGTGAGATAACTCTCAAGGATTTTAAGGCTCTCTTTGCTGCTGGTCAGAGCAGTGAAGGCTGTGCGCTTAAGTAAGTTTTGTTTCTCCATCCTCTACTGTGTATTGTGTGCTATATACAACTGTCTACTGTATAGTGTGTACTATATACCACTGTCTACTGTATATTGTGTACTATATACCACTTTTTACCGTATAGTGTGTACTATATACCACTTTCTACTGTATGTTGTGTACCATATACCGCTTTCTACTGTATATTGTGTGCTATACACCACTGTCTACTGTATGTTGTGTACTATATACCACTGTCTACTGTGTATTGTGTGCTATATACCACTGTCTACTGTATATTGTGTACTATATACCACTGTCTACTGTATATTGTGTACTATATACCACTGTCTACTGTATATTGTGTACTATATACCACTTTCTACTGTATATTGTGTACTATATACCACTTTCTACTGTATAGTGTGTACTATATACCACTGTCTACTGTATATTGTGTACTATATACCACTTTCTACTGTATGTTGTGTACTATATACCACTGTCTACTGTATGTTGTGTACTATATGCCACTGTCTGCTGCACACATATTGTTCACAGTAAATAGGAATTGGCACACATTGCAGTATGCTTAGTTCTGGTGTACATATGTATACTAGATAATGCATACATGTATATATTAGATACTATATACCTGTATATATTAGATATTGTATACATATATATACTAAACGTACCTACTTACAGACTAGAGAACTAAGCATACTGCAGTGTGTGCCAATTCCTATTTACTGTGAACAATATGTGTGCAGCATACAGTGGCATATAGTACACAATATACAGTAGAAAGTGGTATATAGTACACAATATACAGTAGACAGTGGTATATAGTACACACTATACAGTAGACAGTGGCATATAGTACACAACATACAGTAGACAGTGGTATATAGTACACAATATACAGTAGACAGTGGTATATAGTACACACCATACAGTAGACAGTGGCATGTAGTACACAACATACAGTAGACAGTGGTATATAGTACACAATACACAGTAGACAGTGGTATATAGCACACAGTAGACAGTGGCATATAGTACACAACATACAGTAGAAAGTGGTATATAGTACACAATATACAGTAGACAGTGGTATATAGTACACAACATACAGTAGACAGTGGCATGTAGTACACAACATACAGTAGAAAGTGGTATATAGCACACACTATACAGTAGACAGTTGTAGATAGTACACACTATACAGTAGACAGTGGCATGTAGTACACAACATACAGTAGACAGTGGTATATAGTACACAATATACAGTAGACAGTGGTATATAGCACACACTATACAGTAGACAGTGGCATATAGTACACAACATACAGTAGAAAGTGGTATATAGTACACAATATACAGTAGACAGTGGTATATAGTACACAATACACAGTAGACAGTGGTATATAGCACACACTATACAGTAGACAGTGGCATATAGTACACAATATACAGTAGACAGTGGCATGTAGTACACAACATACAGTAGACAGTGGTATATAGTACACAACATACAGTAGAAAGTGGTATATAGTACACAATATACAGTAGACAGTGGTATATAGTACACACTATACAGTAGAAAGTGGTATATAGTACACAACATACAGTAGACAGTGGTATATAGTACACAACATACAGTAGACAGTGGTATATAGTACACAACATACAGTAGACAGTGGTATATAGTACACAACATACAGTAGACAGTGGTATATAGTACTAGTATTTGTGTACATACTATGTCTAGTATATATTGTACACTATATCTAGCCAATGTCTATAGCCCAAAGCTTGCTGCTGCAGGTACGAGTTCAAAGCCCTAGACCCAGAGTTTGGTACAGTGAAAGAAGAGCTCACAGCCGATGCTGATGTTTTACCTGGATGGGAAGGCAAAGTAATCGGTTGGATTGAAGAGGTTTCATAGCCTCGGCCTCCACTGCTACTACGACAGCACAATGTGGGCCACAAAGAGCTACCTAAGGCTATCGTTACATAGACACCTGTATCTAGTCACTGCTATCACTGCAATGTCTTCCTTTCGCACAGCCACTCAACTCTCTGCTCTTTTCACTTCTCTTTTAGCATGTTTTTCTCATTTTTTCAACTATTTTTAGTCGTATTATCAATCAAAACCTGCAGCTCAAGCTGTTTGTTATTGGTCCTTCTGTGCTCCAAGCACAGCCTTTATACTTTAGCCTACCAATCATAGAGCTACCAATCATAGAGATGTGTGCTTTTTAACAATAGTCTCACTCGGCGAAGCAACAGGAAACAGTTCATGCAATATATTTTATTGTCTTCGAGCATTTATTTTTATTTGAGTCCGTCCAACTGGTTATCCGCTACATATCTAGTTCATGATACTCCATCATTGGAGTTATCTGCTCGTTACAGCATTGACATAATTAGTGTTTGAGTGATCAAGTGTTATTTAGCCTGAATAGATATGCCATAGGTGCATGGTATAATGTAGTATATGCTTAAACTTGGGCACTGTACTGGTGGTGTGACAGTCTAAGATACTAGCCAAGCACACAAAACTATTTGGTTATTTGGTAATGCTACTTGTTACAGTTACATTACATGTTGTGCGCTTGGCCGTAGCTATGTGAGCTGTATTAGTGGTGTAATGTATACTTACCTGTCTATCAACTATTGCGCTTCATTTCTTGTATCTTATAATATACTTGTATTGCATCACATCCAACCTATGCATTGCTCTCTACTAATCCAATGGCCTGCACTCGGGCTATGGGCCGCCTGCACTCGGGCTATGGGCCGCCTGCACTCGGGCTATGGGCCGCCTGCACTCGGGCTATGGGCCGCCTGCACTCGGGCCATGGGCCGCCTGCACTAGGGCTATGGGCTGCCTGCACCCGCACTATGGGCCTCCTGCACTCGGGCCATCACCAGTAAAGTGGTAACCACTCAGTTCATCTGACTAACAGTTATCTTATGTTTGCAACAAATATTCTCTTCACGACCTCTCAATAATCTAATGCAAGCAGAGTAAGCCCTCTCAACATGGCTATAAAACCATAAAACTAAGACGATGTTGTACACTACACCAGATGACTGCCAGCTCTACCTCTCACGCCACTAAACATGTGGGAAGTCTGTGAGAACTGCTGTTGTTTGTGTCATCGCTATTTCCTTTAGCGACATTGTAACTTCACTAATGAATACTGATGCTTAGCCTCAGGATGTGTTGACCAAGCGAGTTGGTTCTGAGGCCCCTCCCTGTGGCGTTCCATCACTGAAGCTCTTCTTTTTTCGTTTTTAATAATTTTGTTGTTCAAAGCTAATCAAAAAGTTTCTGAATTATAGAAAGCAACCTTTTTGGTAGTAGTTTTACCTAAATATTTGTGCATTATGGCTTTGGGTGGCGGTGCTGGAATATAGAATTTCAACCAATCATGTATACCCATCGGCCAACAATTTCTAATTCTGCGTCTGAGTTGAAACGTTCTTGCACACCACTTTACATTTCATGTATTTACAGGACAAAATCAAATTGTACATATGATGAGTAATACTACAGGTGACTAGATCTCAACAAATAAATACCGCATATAGAGTGATACATATATATACTGTCAGACATTTAGTTACATATTACAAAAATATAATTTATTGACTTTCCACAAAGGCATCTGCCCAAGTACTGGGTCGGTGTGCCTCCTGCAGCTCTGCCAGCAATTACGCATATGGCTCTAGCCAGGCTCCTACTGTCACAACACAAGGCTAGTTGGGGGTGTTGATGGTCCGTCTCCTTCATTACCATCACTGGAGCACGGGGAACTTCTAGATTCAGCCTCTGTGGCCGACTTGCTGTCATCTCCCGACTTCTTTTTATTCATCTTCCTCTCTTTTGCTCGTCGGTTTTGAAACCATATTTTTACCTAAAAAAAGAAATCGAGCAGTTCCATTTGAGCAGCAGCATTTCTTTCTGCAACTCTAACAAGATATTTATAGCTCAGAAGTTTTCAGTTATTGTAGCCCTCAGTCATTGTAGCCCTCAGTCGTTGTAGCCCTCAGTCGTCATAGCCCTCAGTCGTTGTAGCCCCCAGTCGTTGTAGCCCCCAGTCGTTGTAGCCCTCAGTCGTTGTAGCCCTCAGTCGTTGTAGCCCTCAGTCGTTGTAGCCCCCAGTCGTTGTAGCCCCCAGTCGTTGTAGCCCCCAGTCATTGTAGCCCTCAGTCGTTGTAGCCCTCAGTGTTTTATAACTGTTCCATTATCTTTTCTATAAAATGTGAATGCTAATGCTAGCAATTGCAAGTCGGCCAGTAATGGCAAAGTCGACCAGAAAGCATTACCAGCCGTCCAATCAGATGCATGACAGCTGCGGAAGCTACAACTGGCACTGAGCGCAACACTGTAACACATTGTACATTGCTGTAACGCATTGTACATCGCTGTAACGCATTGAACATCGCTGTAACGCATTGTACATCGCTGTAACGCATTGTACATCGCTGTAACGCATTGTACATCGCTGTAACGCATTGAACATCGCTGTAACGCATTGTATATCGCTGTAACGCATTGTACATCGCTGTAACGCATTGTACATTGCTGTTTGTCTGCAAAACGTAGCTCGACTTGACCAATTGCTCACTTTCTATAATTGCGTCCAAGCAGCACTTTATTGCTCATCCAGATGAATTTTCCGGAAAATTACTAATGACTGACATGGTGAGAACATGACAGCTATTAATAGAGTAGAGGCAGGTCTGGCTGGCTAGCTAGGCTCTGGGCTCAGATAGTGCAACAGCACACTCAATAATTCAATTAATTAACGCGCATGAAAAGTCATAAAAAGGCAATAAAATGGTGATTAGTGATGCTTTTAATGAATCTGCTTTTTTAACCAACTGCTGCTATACGTAGTGCCTGCTGGTATTGCTGCCAAGAAACAGCGTACAACTCACCTTCATCACATATATACATTAATGTACACTTACATACAATAATGTGCACTTACGTACACAAATGTACACTTACATACACAAATGTACACTTACATACACAAATGTACACTTACATACACTAATGTACACTTACATACACTAATGTACACTTACATACACTTATGTACACTTACATACACTAATGTACACTGACATACACTAATGTACACTTACATACACTAATGTACACTTACATACACTAATGTACACTTACATACAATAATGTACACTTAAATCATCTGCTCTACTCACCTGGCGTTCAGAGAGACTGAGAATGACGGCCAGCTCTGCCTTCCTCTTGATGGTGATGTACCTGCTGAAGTGAAACTCCTTCTCTAGTTCCAGTCTCTGGTGGTCGCTGTATACCACTCTGTATTTGTCCTTGGTTCTTGTTTTACCTGCAGTGAAATGTTTAGGTCTAGTATAGTTTGCTATGGACACTTTTCAGCGATAAATATACTGAGATATACCTAAAGGTACCTGCAGGTAACTGAAGATACCTGAAGGTAACTGAAGGTACCTGAAGGTACCTACAGGTAACTGAAGGTAACTGAAGGCCTTGAAGACTTTAGGAATGATTGAAGGTTTATAAAGTACAGCGATGTAGCCAAGAGGTCTACACTATACGAAAATTTTATAGAAATCATTGTTTTGTTCTTTATTTATGACTGCTAGTTGTTGGTAATAAAAATCCATTACATCATTTCCTGTTGACGTCATGCATTACACAACTAGACAACAAAAGTGTTTCACTCTGAACGTGATTCACTTACGGCAACTTTTAAATGAAATTTAAAATTGAATTATAAAGGCCAAAGGAGGGATGTGCAGGGTTTGTATACAGCACACAATAGAATGCAGCTATACGTCCACTGATACATCCACTGATACATCCACTGATATATACATGATATATGATACGGGTTGAAAGGCATCTGTTAGCTTTTGTTGATAAACTAACAATTAACAAAACTTTTACAAAGAGCCCGACAATTACTAGAGACATGTATCACCTAATCACGGCACTCATCTATTGTGTCAAATACAGGGTGCTTAGACTATGTCTGTGTGTGGTCCTTGCTTTGGCCTGAATGTAAGTGTAAAAAACGGTCGCAGCTGAGCACATGCTGCCAGCAGTGTAGCTCAATAAATATGAAACTGTTCATAAATGAAATAAAAGAGAGAGTCAAAGGTTTGGTATGTTTCTTGTAAGTAATAGAGTTGTGCTTATAAAACCTGAGGCTATATCATGGGTACACAGACTAACTAAACAACGCAATAGTCTTCTTGGTAAACTGGTGATAGAGCTAATGTGCCCAAGACTATATCCATTGAGAGTGCATTTCTCTCTGGTAACAAGTAAAAACTATAATTAAAGTCCCTTGAATGCCACATCTTTTGTAAATACACTTTTGTGTTGTGTATCCATCTTGTCATCTCTGACAAAAACATTTTAGGGAAAAAATTAATCAATCATATGGTATCACGCCGATGAGGAAATCAGCTGTTACAGACTGCTATGGACTGTCACTGACCACTGCCTGGTTTGTCACTCATGATGAACTGTCTTGTGGTGGTGCTACACATAACAGTATATACTACAATTGTGGTGGTACACATCACAGTATATACTACAATTGTGGTGCTACACATAACAGTATATACTACAATTGTGGTGCTACACATAACAGTATATACTACAATTGTGGTGCTACACATCACAGTATATACTACAATTGTGGTGCTACACATAACAGTATATACTACAATTGTGGTGCTACACATCACAGTATATACTACAATTGTGGTGCTACACATAACAGTATATACTACAATTGTGGTGCTACACATCACAGTATATACTACAATTGTGGTGCTACACATAACAGTATATACTACAATTGTGGTGCTACACATCACAGTATATACTACAATTGCGGTGCTACACAGTATATACTACAATTGCGGTGCTACACAGTATATACTACAATTGCGGTGCTACACAGTATATAATACAATTGCGGTGCTACACAGTATATACTACAATTGCGGTGCTACACAGTATATAATACAATTGTGGTACCACACAGTGTATGCATTACGACCATTATATACAACGATTGAGGATACTATTGCCGGCAGCCTAGAACACGTCAGCCAAGGAGAGTAAGATCATGTCAAAAGTTTTGTACTGAGTGACTGATAAACAGAGGTAGTAGCAGCAGCTCTTTAGTGTTATACTTGTGTACAAACATGTCTGTCAACACCTCGAGGTGCTGCCACTGTCCCCCCCCCCCCCCCCCCATCACCTTGCATACACAGGTGTAACACACACATAGAACATAGAGGTATAGCACACACATAGACATGTAACACACTCATAGAGATGTCACACGCTCATGGTGACTATGGTGAATCAACCATGTACAAGCTGACATGTATGTTTGTTAGGTGGAAGCTTATCTGAGAGACCAAAGCAACGGGACTTTAGATGAGGTGAGAGGTACTTGGACATAGATAAACATCAAACGCTTACCCTGCCTCCACCAATCCAATGCAAGCATCGGCTCTTTGCAGTCAGAGATAAACGTAAAGCGTTCCGTGAGAACCAAACTTATACAATGGTTCCGTTTGCTCTCACATACAATGCCTGCCCACCTTTTTCCTCTGAGTTGTCACCAAAATATTTGAAGGCAAAAATGAGGCAAAGAGGTATTGGAAAACAGTGCCCTACCTGTACAGGTACAACTACATCAGCTACCACCCAAGCACTAGCAGCACAAACTTTAAGTAAAGCGCGTTATATCAAGCTGATAACTGAGCAGAATGCTTTTATAAACACTTTCCAAACCGAATAGAAACTTTAATATATTCGGCAAGAGAAAGAGTTACTAAGCATTTGTTTAAATGTACATAAACTAGTATATGAGTATCTACATACAGGTTTACTGATAAGTTCGTATTAATACACTTTGGTTCCTTGCTATATAGAGAGGTCCATATAGTGAGTGATGCCGCATAAAGTCAGCCAATTCCGAGGTTCTTGCGATGTTGTGTAGCTTTAATAAATTGTGTTTGTTAAGTGTTTCAATTGAGTATACCTTAAATGGCATCAAGTAAATTTTTAAGACTGACAACACAAGTTACAATGAGCCATGTCTACTTCTTACTATCAAGTCAACATCATAAACCTTCAATAAACTATATCATGCAGCAACATTCATAGGTTTAGGTATTTTAATTGGCAAATATCCAAAATCTAAATGAAAACTTAGCATTTTTTTTAGTTTTCCATCCGCTATTAAACAGTTTCCACACATATATGCCAGCAATGTGTCTCTAGTAACAACTAGTGGTTAAAGTACCAGTCAAAGTCACCTGATTGTCTTGTATCGAACAAGTCACTAGATTGTCTTGTATCGAGCAAGGTAAAACAAGAAATGCTTACCTAGAACGTTTTATCGAACAACAAGCAGCGCTTTCATCGAGAGTTTTTACAAAATTGGGGAGCTGATGGCCAAGACCACACTTAAATACACAGTTGATGGCCGCCATAAACTTATATTGGCAATAAATTACCTCGATAATCATGTCATTTAGATTTGAGCTACCACAAACCTTATATAAACAATCACTTTATAGGAGCTATATAAATCTCAAGCTCCTAGCAAATGTGTTTATGAGTGCTTGAGAGAGATTAAAGCATATTGCTTCATTTTTGTTTATTTGTTTATTTATTTATTTGTTTATTTATTTACAATCGCACTCGCCAGGTGCATCGGAAAATACTCCCTCTCCCCATGTTTATGGCAGAAACTGTTTCATGAACCGCCCTACCCTCTGGCATACAAACCGCCCTACCCTCTGGCATACAAAACAACTCAGAGCATATTTGTTATCTGAGGTGTCACACTTGTATAGCTGTGATACAGCGCATTACCGCATTACACTCTCTCACAAGATGACAATAATGCACTTCCCATTAATTCAGTTCTTTAAAGAAGAGGATAACAGACTTTGTATCCACCAAATAAACCAAATAGCAAATCTTATCATAATTCATAGACATATGATCATAGACATAGATCGCACAGACTTGAAACACATAGACCTAAAATACTAGGATATAGGTTGAATTAAAATGTAATTCATGGACATATAATGCAAAAGCATCAAATATATGGGCATAGAATATGTGGACGTAGAATATGTGGACGTAGAATATGTGGACGTAGAATATATGGGCATAGAATATGTGGACATAGAATATGTGGACATAGAATATGTGGACGTAGAATATGTGGACATAGAATATGTGGACGTAGAATATATGGGCATAGAATATGTGGACATAGAATATGTGGACGTAGAATATATGGGCATAGAATATATGGGCATAGAATATGTGAACATAAAATAAATAGACGTGCCACACGAAGACATAGAATTCATAGACATGTACTGAATATGGCATATATAGAAATATAATAAATAGACATAGAATACATAGACATGAGACACATAATTGTGTAATATATAGACACACTTACAGTTGGTGCTAGTAGTTCCTGATATCCAACCGTTGTAGCCGTGGGCTTGCCTCTCTTTTGCCATTTCCTCTTCCATCGCATGCTGCTGACTTAGGCTGGACATCATGGCGCACGGAGCGTATTGCATGGCTAGTCCAGCAGGTTGCTGCTCTAGCATATTGTGACCTTGACCAGTGTTCTGCAGTGTAAAGTAGTCATGCTGTTGTTTGTACGCTTCAGCGCTGTCTCTGTTTGGATATGTTGCCCAGCCGCTCGGTTGGTACGCTGTTATTGGTGTCTCGTCTTTAACAGTTTGTGGTTGCTGCCAGTAAGATTGTCGGTAGCTGTGCTCATAGTAAGCAGCGCTGTCTGCGGCTACTGCTGCCTCATAGTGAGAAGTGTCATATGTGCTGTTTGCTGTGGTGGCAGCGGTGAACGGCGCTGCAACAGCAGCGCTGTAAGGTGATCGGGAGTACATATCTGAAGCTGAACTCTCAGTGAAGGTCGACCCGTAATGCACCATGTTATGTATGTAGCGTGTGCGCCTACACCTCTCTATTTCTACTCAAGTATTCCACGACTTGACAAGCTGGTATTGCGCTCGGCGCTCAGCGATGATAAATTGAAGATTACCTCTGACAAGAGGCAATAAAAAGGTGCAGATGGAGGTGGCGTGTGATGCCAATTACATGCAGCGTCTGCTCGCAATGAGCCAGCCAACTGGGGGTTGCCCCTCTTATAACCAAAGTCCTTTTGTATCCACTCAGATCGTATTCTGGTGCCGTCATGGCTAACATCTAGCCTGCAGCTCCTGCTCACGTAGTGCGAGTCGATCTTGTACCTCCCCTCTCTTTTTGTTTATATATTTCTTTCATTTGAGTGCTATTTCAGTGATTGTAACACTGCATATACTTAAAGATCAAAAGAGAATTGTTTGATACCGCGCAGACGTTACATTTGTAAGTTTGTTTACATCGAATGACACATCCAATTTCTCAATGACCTCTCCTTCTTATCTGTAGTTAAATTGATCCACATTATCTTGTATTGTGCGCGTGTTTACATGCTGCATCATGCTATTGGGGGAGACTGTGTGTGAGGTAAACTCAGTAACAAAATTCTTTTGCTTTGAAAGAAGGGGCGGCTCATTAGCCCTCCCAGGTCTATGCAATACTCCTGCCTCTTCATTAAAATCTAACCAACAGTCTTGATGAAATAATTTGAGCTGGTTGCGTGTAAAAGACACCAAGTACAGTATATACCCAAATCTGCCTCGGATGGCTTGGACTGGTCATTTCTCAGTAAAACGATGTCCTAGCTCATTCTGCAACGTATTATTTTTCTTGAAGTTTTGTTTTTAAAGCAATGAAAGCAGTATAACTGAGACAGTTTCACTTTCCCACTGGGAGCTAGCTAGTATATGCACATGACAGGCATAGCACCAACTCCAAACAGCAAATTTAAATAGAATTCAAATGCCTAAATTGAAAAGTCATCAAGTTCAAATAAAAAGTTAAATACCCGGATTGGAAAACTTGAAACCCAATTAAAATTTAAATATATATTCAAATGCCCTGGTTTTGAAAACTTAAAATTTAAATAAGAATTCAAATACTATAAAATGGAAAAAATACCGCATTTTACAATTCAGATAAAAATCCAACAGCATTTGGTCCTATCCCTGGCACATATACCTGTTAGCAGGTAGAATAGAAGAGTATCATGGCAGTTGGCTTTGCTTACAAAACACACCGATTTGTTGTACAGGGCTGAATGGAAGCTAAACAATACAATTCACTGCCAAGTACATATGTTTGTATACTGGTATATCAACATATAGATATATCAACTGGTGGTATAGATACCTCAACCGGTGGTATAGATACCTCAACCGGTGGTATAGATATATCAACTGGTGGTATAGATATATCAACTGGATGGTATAGATATATCAACTGGTGGTATAGATATATCAACTGGATGGTATAGATATATCAACTGGATGGTATAGATATATCAACTGGTGGTATAGATATATCAACCTGGTGGTATAGATATATCAACCTGGTGGTATGGATATATCAACCTGGTGGTATAGATATATCAACTGGATGGTATATATATATCAACTGGATGGTATAGATATATCAACTGGTGGTATAGATATATCAACTGGTGGTATAGATATATCAACTGGATGGTATAGATATATCAACCGGTGGTACAGATATATCAACCGGTGGTATAGAGATATTAACCGGTGGTATAGATATATCAACTGGATGGTTTAGATATATCAACCTGGTGGTATAGATATATTGAAGTGGTTTGTTCATCTCTAGACAATAATGAAGCAATGTAATAATTCTATTTTATTGCTGCTTAAAATGCCCACATACAATAATACTGTTTGTATTAGAGGTATAGAGGCACAGTCGTTTTAAAAAAGAACAATTTAAAAATTATCTTTCTTTCAAAATGATGTTTTTGTGTTGTAACCCTCTGAAACTGTCTACTCTCTGAAACTGTCTACTCTCTGAAACTGTCTACTCTCTGAAACTGTCTACTCTCTGAAAGGATTACTTTACTAATTAACCAGATATAATCAAGATGTAGATGTGGATGTGGATGTGGATGTGGATGTGGATGTGGACGAGTAATTTAGTTATAAAGTGAAATACAAAACACATCTATAATCTTTCTTAAAAAAAGAAGAATCCAAGAAGTTCCAGAAAATAACTTCTGCCTGTTTTTTGAAACTTTAGCTTCTTCTGTTTGTGATAAAGTTTATAGATAGATAAAAATACATCTTGTATTTTTTTCTATGACCGACTTGGTGAAAAAACTGTAATATTAAGTAACTATCTGATTGTTTATTGAAGGAATTGCAAGTAATGATTAACTGAAGAAACGCCAATGTGCCTTGAGTGAGCTGTAGTATCGCTTACTAACATTGTTGACTGCATTCGTCCACAATAAAATTGAAATAATACAATGTATCACTTCTCCGTCGCTGTACCAGACAAATATTATTTGTTTATAACCGGAAAGGCAAATATTTATCGCGAGTGAAAATCAACTATCAGTATGGCTGCCATTTGTCTTCGTACCAAAACAATAGCTTTATAACTAAGCTTGTTTTCAAAACGACATTTTTGAAAAATTGCGATATTATTGTATCAAAACATTTGCCTTCATATCAGTACATATATGTACATTGGACATACGGTACACATTATACTTACAGTACACATTGTACTTACAGTACACATTGTACATACAGTCACATTGTGCGTACAGTACACATTGTACATACGGTATAATATTGTACTTACAGTACACATTGTCCGTACAGTACATATTGTCCGTACAGTACACATTGTACATACGGTATAATATTCACTGCTCAATCAATTGCTCATTTAAAAGATTAGAATCAAGAATATCACATGCAGCATATTACGTAACAATTACGAGTTATGTAATATATGCTAAAGGTATTTTCCCAGGAGGCAACTGAAACTTATCGGCTGCACGAAACGTCTCACATCACTCGCAGCTTGTGTTTCTTTTGGCGTCAGCTCTACAACTATGATATTTTCACACGCTTGTTATGATAGCCTTGAGCCCAGACATGCTCGTGGATAGCTTGATGAACTGTGCTGTGAATGCAGAGACTGCATTGAGCCGACCCGCATACTGAGTGATTCAGGAAACGCAGGCTTGCAGTCAAAGAGGCACAATAAAGCAATCATTGTGTAATAGTATATAAGATAGGAAAGGAGAGAGAGCAGACGACGTATGCAGACGACTTGTGCAGACGTGAGTTTGAGTAGCCACTCAAGTCACTGAGTCACAGCGTGTCAGGTCACCTGACTCCTCCTATCAACTTCAAAGTCTCCAAGCATATAGATAACAGGTTGAGTTAGATTACACACAAGATAGTGTGTGAATTAAACAGTGTATAACGGCCTCGACCTCTAAACAAAATACCTTATCAACACCCTAGTCATTAGAGCCTTTTAAACTTTAGCTCACTTTTCTTGCATTGCTAGCCAATCAAAGAACACTGAATAAACCCATTCACAAACATTATCATCTCCACTACCAACTTGGCATATCTAAAAAAAATTTTAAATTTAAATTCTGTTAAAACAAAATCAAGTGCACATAAGAGCTGAGTTTCAATAAATAAGTTACTTGAGCTTGTCCAAAGCAAACTGCTATTTGTTTGGGTTCTTGTAGTAGATATCTCATTGGTGTGCCTGCTGTCAGCAGGCATCATTACTTACAAAATAATGAAAAGCTCGTGTTTGTTTATCCTAAAACACGTATGGAGTGTGCAATATGACTGATTATTGTGACTTTGAAACTCTATTTTAGTTACACTGTGTGGAGCATATAGCTTGTACCAGAGTGTGCATGTATAACACAGCTAGCATATAGCCTGTACCAGAAGTGCATGTATAACAAAGCTAGCATATAGCCTGTACCAGAGGTGCATGTATAACACAGCTAGCATATAGCTTGTACCAGAGGTGCATGTATAACACAGCTAGCATATAGCCTGTACCAGAGGTGCATGTATAACACAGCTAGCATATAGCCTGTACCAGAGGTGCATGTATAACATAGCTAGCATATAGCCTGTACCAGAGGTGCATGTATAACATAGCTAGCATATAGCCTGTACCAGAGGTGCATGTATAACATAGCTAGCATATAGCCTGTACCAGAGTGTGCATGTATAACACAGCTAGCATATAGCCTGTACCAGAGGTGCATGTATAACACAGCTAGCATATAGCCTGTACCAGAGGTGCATGTATAACATAGCTAGCATATAGCCTGTACCAGAGGTGCATGTATAACACAGCTAGCATATAGTTTGTACCAGAGGTGCATGTATAACATAGCTAGCATATAGCCTGTACTAGAGTGTGCATGTATAACATAGCTAGCATATAGCCTGTACTAGAGTGTGCATGTATAACACAGCTAGCATATAGCTTGTACCAGAGTGTGCATGTATAACACAGCTAGCATATAGCCTGTACCAGAGGTGCATGTATAACACAGCTAGCATATAGCTTGTACCAGAGGTGCATGTATAACATAGCTAGCATATAGCTTGTGCCAGAGGTGCATGTATAACACAGCTGGCATATAGCTTATACCAGAGGTGCATGTATAACACAGCTAGCATATAGCTTGTACCAGAGTGTGCATGCATAGCATAGCTAGCATATAGCTTATACCAGAGGTGCATGTATAACACAGCTAGCATATAGCTTGTACCAGAGGTGCATGTATAACATAGCTAGCATATAGCTTGTGCCAGAGGTGCATGTATAACACAGCTAGCATATAGCTTATACCAGAGGTGCATGTATAACACAGCTAGCATATAGCTTGTATCAGAGGTGCATGTATAACATAGCTAGCATATAGCTTGTACCAGAGTGTGCATGCATAGCATAGCTAGCATATAGCTTATACCAGAGGTGCATGTATAACACAGCTAGCATATAGCTTGTACCAGAGTGTGCATGCATAGCATAGCTAGCATATAGCCTGTACCAGAGGTGCATGTATAATATAGCTAGCATATAGCTTGTGCCAGAGGTGCATGTATAACACAGCTAGCATATAGCTTGTACCAGAGGTGCATGTATAACATAGCTAGCATATAGCTTGTACCAGAGTTTGCATGCATAGCATAGCTAGCATATAGCCTGTACCAGAGGTGCATGTATAACATAGCTAGCATATAGCTTGTGCCAGAGGTGCATGTATAACACAGCTAGCATATAGCTTGTACCACAGTGTGCATGTATAACACAGCTAGCATATAACCTGTACTAGAAGTGCGTGTATAACAAAACTATAGAACTCTAATGGTGAAAGCTATCTATATCTTATATCGTTTATTCTCAGCATATTCTCTCATACATGCAGTAAAACATGGCTAGTTGTCACAGCACTGCTTAAAATTCACTGATGTTTCTGAGCAGCTGATGACACAATGTCAAGGCCATTCTTCATATATATTGAACAATTGCTAGTGAAATACAAATGAGCAGTTGTCCATATTGTATTTAGTTGAAGTGTATCCATATGTTAAAGGTGTCCGCATCTGATGTTAGAAGCAGGGTGAGTTGTTATACTTGATATACATTTCTTTACAAAAGCAAAATAATTTCAAAAACAACAGAAAAATTTATTGACATTTGTGCTTCAGAGACTGCATCAAGTCTCATTACAGAAAACAACTATGTTTTGCCAATCAGTAGTTTTTTAACGCAGCTTCACATTAAGCAGGCAAATCCCATCTGATTAAACATTAATTGAACAGCGGAAATTTTTACCAAGTATTTTCAGGTGCACAAAACTCCAAATACCATGAAAAAGCAGAGGGACACAACCCTCTTTATCCCTTCGCAAGCAGAAGAGGACACCCAACATTTACTGGCACCATAGGAACACAATTCCAGTTATCCCTGAAACCAAGGGAACACAACTCCCATTATCTGTGACACCAGGGAAACACAACTTCTATTAACCTCTGGCTCAATAGATGTACGACCTAGTACACCCAGAGGATCACACTCTGACCCTCTGGGTGTGTAAAAGAAGCACCAGAGGAAGACCATGTTTAAAAAGAAGACTTTATTATATGCTAAAATCCTCTAATCGAAATGAAGTTTTAACCACACAACGAACTAGACTACTGTCACAGCCATCTCCACTACCTGCCCTACCATTCATTCCATACCTGTGCACCTGCCCTACCATTCATCCCATACCTGTATACCTGCCCTACCATTTGTCCCATACCTGTACACCTACCCTACCATTCATCCCGTAACTGTACACCTACCCTACCATTCATCCCATACCTGTACACCTGTACTACACCTATACACCTGTACTTCATATACATACTACACCAGTCAGAATTATTACGACCATGCATTTTATCAGTTCATCACAAAGTTGGTGAGGTTGTTACTACTGCTACTAATGCTGCTACTACTGTTGCTACTACTGCTTCTATTATTACTACTGCTACTACTACTGCTACTCCTGCTGTTATTACTGCTGCTACTACTGCTGTTACTAATGCTGCTACTACTGCTATTACTAATGCTACTACTACTGCTGTTACTACTGCTGCTACTACTGTTATTACTGCTGTTACTACTGCTGCTACCACTACTGCTACTACTGCTGTTACTACTGATGCTACTACTGTTATTACTGCTGTTACTACTGCAGCTACTACTCATACTGCTACTACTTTCACTGCTACCGACATCTGCTAACTCATCTGCTAACTTTTACCATAATTCATATACTAACACATCTACTAACTTAACTACTGACTCACACAACTACTAACCGATGCACTAATTTATCTAACAGCTCACTACCAACTCATATTGTGATAGATTTCAGTGGAAGGTACTTGTAAAAACTGTTACTTGCCTTTAGAGATAGTGAGTACATGTGCACTAGAGGGATAGTGAGTACATGTGCACTAGAGGGGCTGAACTACAACACCAACACTGAAATGTAGTGCAGGGCCAATTTCAAGTCTACAGGTTCAATAATGACCTTTACTGTGCTGGTAAACACCCGATCAGGGCGGTACAAGATGGCCGCTGTAGTCAAGGAACCCAAAGGAAGCTTGAAGTTATTTACCAAACCCTATCCAGGGGCTATTTATCCAGAGACGTGCCAGACCATTGATCGCAGGCCAAATTTAGCCTTAGAACGTCAACTAGAGATAGTGTAATGGAAATCACCTAGTGTGGCTGGTGAGTTAGTTAGCCGGCTGACTAGCCTAGTACTAATGTACTATCCCCTGTACATAAGAAGATGATAGCTAGGATATTCTGCATCTATGAACAGTTCCCGCCTTACTTGCGATAGCCTAGCGTACTGTGGCTATTTGTATTATTAATCCATGTAGCATCCTGCTTGTTGTGTAACTTTGGGATTAGTTGTAGTAGCATGACCTAATGTTTTGCATGCCCAATTATCCTGTAGCTTTTTCAACAACTGAGATGCATTTTCCATAAATGGAGAGGCATTTAGCCCAGTGGGCAGAGTTAGTTTAGCTTTGCCTGAGATAGCATCTAGTCTTGCTCAGAGAAGTGTCAGCGGTTGCTTGTACTGACTTAGTGTTGTCTAAGTGTTTAAGTTTACTGTATGCTTGTGAGGACTGTTTATCCGGCAAGCTTTTGTGTTATAACTAATAAATTATTATTATTAATCCAAAACACTGTGCTTAGCGAGGCTGGTTGCCTGTATCACTATCATTTGCCTACATAACATCCGGATCTGTCTTCTATACAGACCTTCTACAACAGAGAGCCTATACTACTATACCGGTAGTGCTTGCTGTTTGTATCAACTGCCTTCCACAGAGAGCCTACGCTACCAGTCTATTCGCACTCTGTATTACCGTACTGCTATTGCTATACAGTACAGGCACGTTCTTACAGTTGTCAGTAAAGGTGTTCTCGAGAACACAACAAAATCCTTTACAATAGCACTGAACACTTACCTGTAACTCTGTCTCTTAGCTATTTGGCACCTTTTTCATTTAATTGGTGATTGTATTGTTGATTGGCTTGTTGTATTATTATATGTTATATTATTATATGCAATGAAACGAGTGATTTTCAGCTTTTATAAAAACTGCATGACAGAAAGTAATTAGCACGTCATATACAATAGTCCAATTAAACATTAATTGAACTATTGTATATGACATGCTAATTACTTTCTGTCATCCAGCCTTTATAAAGGCTGGAAATCACTCGGTTCATTGCATTCATCCCTTCACTTGCCACATTCTACTAGGCTATGGCCTCACTAGAACTCGGTATTATGCGAATAAATGTCATTATCAAGCTAACACTCTGCAAAGTTTGTCTGAGCCGTTGGCTCCTTTTTACAATTTTCTTGTTTTTAGTTCCAAATGCTCATTTATAATCGTTGAGCATCTGGAATTGAAAACAAGAAAATTTTAGTCGCTTGGGTCCTGTAATAATCTGGTCAATGAAAAGCTAGTGCCCAAAATCTCATAATTACAACGAACTTATGCAAGAGTCCGTGAACAATGCCAACACTGCTTAAGGTTTGTGGAATTGGCTTACAACCAGCCGGTGTCGCGAAAACTTCCGTTATGCCAATAGCAGCTGAGTATTTTAAGCGGACATCACATCCAATCAGCCATTAGCCATTAGCAAAAGATTGGGCATAAAATTCTAAACTTTATAAAAAGTTTCTAGCAAAGATAGACCAAAACGCAAATTGTTATGCACCAGAAGTGAGCTGAAAGTGTCCTCTCTTAAAAAATTGGCACAAGGTGGGTGATTCACAATGTTTATCAAGACATTTGTGACATTTATTCAGAGAGCGCCGTAATGAAATGCGAACGAAGTGTCCACACTTACAGTATAATTATATGAAACATTGCAAAAATAAATTTTGAATTATTTTTTTATTACCACTCCAGTTTGTTACCAATCATACATGGCTCACATGTGAACCCACCTACTAACTCATCTACTAACTCACCTACTAACTCACCTACTAACTCATCTACTAACCCATCTACTAACCCATCTACTAACCCATCTACTAACTCATCTACTAACTCACCTACTAACTCATCTACTAACCCATCTACCAACTCACCTACTAACTCACCTACTAACCCATCTACTAACCCATCTACTAACCCATCTACTAACCCATCTACTAACCCATCTACTAACCCATCTACTAACCCATCTACTAACCCATCTACTAACTCATCTACTAACTCATCTACTAACTCATCTACTAACCCATCTACTAACCCATCTACTAACTCATCTACTAACCCATCTACTAACTCGTCTACTAACCCTTCTACTAACTCATCTACTAACTCATCTACTAACCCATTTACTAACTCATCTACTAACCCATCTACTAACTCATCTACTAACTCATCTACTAACTCATCTACTAACCCATCTACTAACTCGTCTACTAACCCATCTACTAACTCATCTACTAACTCATCTACTAACCCATCTACTAACTCATCTACTAACCCATCTACTAACCCATCTACTAACCCATCTACTAACTCATCTACTAACCCATCTACTAACCCATCTACTAACTCATCTACTAACCCATCTACTAACTCATCTACTAACCCATCTACTAACTCGTCTACTAACCCATCTACTAACCCATCTACTAACCCATCTACTAACCCATCTACTAACTCATCTACTGACTCACTCACATATATATTGCATGATATAGAGATTAGAGCTTATTGAGTGCTGTTGAGCTTACTGCTCATGTATTCTACAACAGATGGTATGGTAGCAACAAAATCATAAGCTATTATTTGCCGAAAAACAATCCATCATCAAGTCCTCCAATAGCACCAAAGTTTGGTCTCGCTGGCCCTAAAAGGAGTAATATTGTTTTGTTACTCTCATTTTCTGTGTTTAATTGAACTAGAATCCTCCTCACACAAATATTGCTCTCTCTTTTGGGCTTATTAACCACGATTGTAGCTTTTGTGTTTTAGAACTTGGTTGTATCACTTTTGATCGCTTGCATATATTATGGTATAATTTGCATTATTACGCATGAGCCAAGAATCACTTCATACGAATATGATTCAACATTGATAGGAAGAGTAAATAGAAACAAACCAAACCACGTTCAACGGATCAATATATGCACTTTGTACGTTAGACAGCTTACCGGACACGGCTGGCTGCTGAGGTCTGAAACCTTGATCTGCAAATGAAACACACAAACTGTGAACGCAGCAATGTTTCTCGTGAGAAATGTAAGCTGATTATATATATAATTCTTATGTATACCACATAAGTAATGTATAGATGTAACTCACTAAGCATAACAGACAGATAATATGTAGGTATAACACACTAAATATAGCAGACAGATAACATATAGATATAACTCACTAAGTATAACAGACAGATAATATATAGATATAACTCACTAAATATAACAGACAGATAATATATAGATATAACACACTAAATATAGCAGACAGATAACATATAGATATAACTCACTAAGTATAACAGACAGATAATATATAGATATAACTCACTAAATATAACAGACAGATAATATATAGATATAACACACTATTTATAGCAGACAGATAATATATAAATATAACTCACCAAGTATAGCAGACAGATAATATATAGATATAACTCACTAAGTATTGCAGACAGATAACATATAGATATAACTCACTAAGTATAGCAGAGAGATAATGTATAGATATAACTCACGAAGCATTGCAGACAAATAATACATGGATATAACTCACTAAGTATAGCAGACAGATCATGTATAGCTGCTAATGATGCAAGTGATCCGGCACCAGAACTACCTGCTGTAGCACCTGCAAACAGTTGCATTTTCAATTATATATGCTTGTATATAATAGATAAACGTGCATACACGTAAATAATTATTTTGACTTAATAGAATGAAGGTATTATATTCAATTTACTACACACATACACACAGTACACACACAGTACACACACAGTACACACACATACACATACACACTCGCATACACCCCTACACACATACACACACGCACACATACACGAATACACACATACACACACATACATACATATTATACAAATGTATACATTACCTCCACCTTTGGCCGTAAGATCTCCAGTGGCTGTAACATCTCCAGTGGCTGTAACATCCTGCTTTCCTGCCATATATAACTGTTAATTGTTGTCAATTCTTAGACAGTTTATACAAGTTGGCTGCTATTGCCACACAAGTTGGCTGCTATTGCCACACAAGTTGACTGCTAGTGCCACACAAGTTGACTGCTAGTGCCATACAAGTTGACTGCTAGTGCCATACAAGTTGGCTGCTATTGCCACACAAGTTGGCTGCTAGTGCCACACAAGTTGGCTGCTATTGCCACACAAGTTGACTGCTATTGCCACACAAGTTGGCTGCTATTGCCACACAAGTTGGCTGCTAGTGCCACACAAGTTGGCTGCTATTGCCACACAAGTTGACTGCTAGTGCCACACAAGTTGACTGCTAGTGCCACACAAGTTGACTGCTATTGCCACACAAGTTGGCTGCTATTGGCACACAAGTTGGCTGCTATTGGCACACAAGTTGGCTGCTATTGCCACACAAGTTGACACTTGAGTAGGCAAGGCAACCATTAGGGATGGTAGCAAGTTGTAAAATATTAGTACCTTACCCAAAACTTTTTTAACAATGAAAAGTTACTTAAACGTGTTTTTAACTACAATACTACAGTATATTTTGGTCTGGTACGACTAAATGTTACCAAGCTCAAGCACTCTGCCTCTCTCCAGAGTGGACACCACTGGTATGGCTAGTGCCACTTGTCCAAGTGACTTTAACAACTAGCAAGCAGAGCCCGAGGCTCAGACAGACTAGTCTGGGTGTTTGAATACAAATACATTTACTGTATTATATACTATTCTAGGGAGGGAGTCCTCTAGAGTGAAGTAGAGACAATGGTACAAATGCAAAAGTTATAAGTAAAGGAAGCTATTGGCCTAGATAACAATGTAGCCAATAGCACAGATAGGAAATAATATAAGCGAATAACATACATGGATATAATTAGTAGCGAATAAGAATAGAGTTAAATGTATTGAGCGCCCAAGGTAAAGGGGTAGAGCTAGTAGGTGCATTGTCTGTAGGTATACTGCCCCTCTACTAAGTTCCTGGACTTTCTGAGGTACCACAGCTATTTTTAAGATCCTGAGCTAAGGCGTTCTCTTCCTGCTGGCCCAGGGTCATTTACCCTGGCCCAGTGATTTTACCCTGGATTATCCAGGGTCCATGACCGGCCCAGTGATTCTACCCTGGATTATCCAGGGTCCATGACTGGCCCTGCCAAGTAGTTGCTAATGTACTGATAGTGCTGGTTGTGTCAGTACTGATAACAGGGACTGCCAGTCACCTGCTGGTGGTCTTGCTTGGTGCAAGGGGCATGTCTCTGAGCCTCAGAGACACTTCCTTGCTTGGTGCAAGGGGCATGTCTCTGAGCCACAGAGACACCTCTACTCATGTAAATGTCTGCAAGGGTGCATTTACAAGTGTTATACACAAAAATCTACCACAGTATCATGTGCATGCACAGATACACATGTCCACACTTTTGTACACACGTACACATTGCATATGTACATACAAACATACATACATACACATACTACATCATAGATATACATATGTATATATATGTATACATGCATACATACTCCTTACCATCACCAACTTGGGAACTGCCTGCTACACCTGTACCACCATTATCTCCTGCAGTGGGACTAGCACCAGCAGGAGACGTTGGGTTTCCACCTGAATAAAATATTGCCGTTTACAGGTATAATATACATGGAAATATGTCCATAACAAAACAGCTGTACCCTACAATCTCTGCTGTAGACTGAGAGATAACATACCTCCAAGTAAACCAGTAAGTTTGGACACTAAATCAGTCAAACCATTTGTATCACCAGATCCTGAGGCTACAAAAGCAAACCATGTACAGGCACTTTGTTTGTGTTACCATGCAGATATGTAGGTAAGTAATATACTTAGTTGCAGATATGTAGGTAAGTTATATACTTAGTTGTAGATATGTAGGTAAGTTATATACTTACTTGTAGATATGTAGGTAAGTTATATACTTACTTGTAGATATGTAGGTAAGTTATATACTTAGTTGTAGATATGTAGGTAAGTTATATACTTAGTTGTAGATATGTAGGTAAGTTATATACTTAGTTGTAGATATGTAGGTAAGTTATATACTTAGTTGTAGATATGTAGGTAAGTTATATACTTACTTGTAGATATGTAGGTAAGTTATATACTTACTTGCAGATATGTAGGTAAGTTATATACTTAGTTGCAGATATGTAGGTAAGTAATATACTTAGTTGTAGATATGTAGGTAAGTTATATCCTTACATGTAGATATGTAGGTAAGTTATATACCTGCATGTAGATATGTAGGTAAGTATATACTTACATGTAGATATGCAGGTGTGTTGTATACTTACAAGGTAGCAGGTTAGAAACTTTAGATATTATATCTCCAACAGAACTGCCAGCACCACCATCTAAATAAGAAGAAGAAAGCATGGAAGCAATAGGCAGAGAGAGTTGCAACTGTGTATTACATTTATCTGTTAGGACGCTCACTTGGTAGAAGAGATGACAGTTTTGACAGAGCTCCAGTAAGTGCACTTCCAGAACCACTACTAGATCCACCGGCTATAACAATAAAGTATAATGCCATATGCTGTGACACAGTATAGTTTACTTGTCATTTGGTTGGCACTTGGACTACCAACTATACCTAACCAATCACTGGGTCTACCAACTATACTTAACCAATCACTGAGTCTACCAACTATACCTGACCAATCACTGGGTCTACCAACTATACCTGACCAATCACTGGGTCTACCAATTATACCTGAACAATCACTGGGTCTACCAATTATACCTGACCAATCACTGAGTCTACCAATTATACTTAACCAATCACTGGGTCTACCAACTATACCTAACCAATCACTGAGTCTACCAACTATACTTAACCAATCACTGGGTCTACCAACTATACTTGACCAATCACTGGGTCTACCAACTATACCTAACCAATCACTGAGTCTACCAACTATACTTAACCAATCACTGGGTCTACCAACTATACTTGACCAATCACTGGGTCTACCAACTATACCTAACCAATCACTGGGTCTACCAATTATACCTGACCAATCACTGAGTCTACCAACTATACCTGACCAATCACTGAGTCTACCAATTATACCTGAACAATCACTGAGTCTACCAATTATACCTGAACAATCACTGGGTCTACCAATTATACCTGACCAATCACTGAGTGTACCAATTATACTTAACCAATCACTGGGTGTACCAACTATACCTGACCAGTCACTGAGTCTGCCAATTATACCTGACCAATCACTGAGTCTACCGACTATACCTGACTAATCACTGAGTCCATCAACTGGGTAGTGGATGGGAGTGGTGAGAAGTGAGTGCTGAGGGTTGGGAGATGATGTTCGGGAGGTGGGAATGGGAGGTGGGAAGAGGAGGTGGGAATGGGAGGTGGGAATGGGAGGTGGGAATGGGAGGTGGGAATGGGAGGTGGGAATGGGAGGTGTGAATAGGAGGTGGGAATAGGAGGTGGGAATGGGAGGTGGGAATGGGGGGTGGGAATGGGAGGTGGGAACGGGAGGTGGGAATGGGAGGTGTGAGGGGTAAAGAGTCAGAGATGAGAAGTGAAAGGTGTGGCTTGCAAATACATCCAACAATATTAGAGATGTAGCTGTACATACACAAGGCAGTTCTAGACATTCAGCTCTACATATATATAGATATACTATATATATACTGTGAGAGATTTGTGTCTGTAGTGATTCAAACCCCTCCCCCAACCCCTTATGATCCCTACACCCCTTGCCTCCCCCCAACCCCCTATGATCCCTACACCCCTTGCCACCCTTGAAGAGAAGTGTACTATGATGCCAGAGCCTTACCCCTTAATTAGAAGTACACAAAAATTGGTATAACTTGGATACTGGCTACCCCGGTCCTGTATCCACCCTGTATGCAAAGTATGTGTACATATAGCAGCTATACCGGCTCTGTACCCTGGATCTTACAGGGAATTATGGCTGCCAACCTCGGATCTAACAGAGAAATATGGTTGCCAAGGAAAGCTTGAGATAACGGCAGTATGGGAGCCTTCTAGAGTAAAGCACAGAGCTGAAGCAGTGGAGTGAATCCGAGGCTAATAGGAATGAGAGAGTACCCTACAGGACCGTGTGCCATGCGTGCACCCTTGTGATTAGCTGATACTATTTACCTTATTGTATGAACTATATTGATTGGTTGATGAATTATGTAATTGTCTCTGATTTGCACATCCTAATAAGGGAGTGAGCCTTTCTGACTATTTCCTATAAAAGGAATTGTTGTGAGTGAGGGAGGCAAAAGTCTTGTGGATTGTGCTAGATAAACATATTATATTGCTAAACAGATTGTATAATAAATTATTATTAAGTAGAAACTCTGTATAATTTGTCTGGGGCGCGGTTCCTACACCAGTTGGTTAAAGTCAAACAAGTGGATGCCGTTGTGTCATAGTGTGAAAGAGGAAAAACACTACAATACATAGCTGTATATACACAAAGCAGTTCTAGACGTGGAGCTCTATATATATATAGATATACTATATATATACATAGCTGTATATACACAAAGCAGTTCTAGACTTGGAGCTCTACATATATATAGATATACTATATATATACATAGCTGTATATACATAAAGCAGTATAATATATATACTATACAGATAACAACACCACTAATTGCTCCAGCTACATTTTGCTGGGGATACAACCCATCAAACTAAAAGTGTTTGTTGGCAGCCTGGTCAGCTGGAGCACCTAACATAATTAGGAACATGGATGCCTAACAGGTGATGTGGCAACCCAACAGATCACTTGATAATAACACTGATAACATGGTTGCATAACAGGTAAGGTTTTAGCTAGCAAACCATTGTTGTATAAGACAACATATGTGTGGCACAGTTGACATGGGTGTACAACAGGTAACATGGATATACAACAGGTAACATGGGCATACAACAGGTAACATGGATATACAACAGGTAACATGGATATACAACAGGTAACATAGGTATACAAAAGGTAACATAGGTATACAACAGGTAACATAGGTATACAACAGGTAACATAGGTATACAACAGGTAACATGGACATACAACAGGTAACATGGATATACAACAGGTAACATGGGCATACAACAGGTAACATGGATATACAACAGGTATAATAACTATATTACAGATATACTTACAAGTGAGAAGTCCAGAGAGAGAGGATAGAGCACCTGCTATACCTGACGATCCTGTGTGATACAGTAATCATGTAGGTGAACATTCTATAGATGTGTAAATAGTGGCTGGTACAAGGCATTGTTATACATAGTTATATATTATACACATCTATTGTTAGCAGACTTGCAATGCCTGTCACATTAGCTAATACTGCTGGTTCTAGCATACCTTTTGAGCCTGAGCTGAGGCCATCCAACAGATCTGTAAGATATAAGACACTTTGGTTAACTGCTAGGTAACATGATCTCTTTATACATTCTCAACTAGCTGAGCTAACAACATTGTTATATATACCTGTGTTACAGTGGTATTTGTGGAATACTTCAATCTAGTCAAGTTATGGTTATATATAGCTAAATGGAATATGTACTTATCTATAACTATAATAGTTATGTATATGGTATATACATATAACTGATACACAGTTATGTAATACTTACACATAAGTGTACAACAATTATACAAAATCAAATAACACTTACAGATAGTTACATAATACCGATAAATAGTTATGTAATTACATAGTTATATGGTTATGTAGTACTTATATGGTATAGGTATTACACAACTATATTACATTGTTATGTAATACCTACTTATACATACATATACATATATATATATATATATATATATATATATATATATATATATATATATATATATATATATATATATATATATATATATATATATATATAGTTATACAATACCTATATAGTTATGTAATACCTACATATTGTTATGTAATGCCTATATATAGATATGTAATATCTTGCTCATGAAGGTCAAAGTAATATTGTGGTATTACAACTCACTGGCTGCTCCTGAGATAGCATCAAGTAGTCCTGTAACATTCAATGGTGTATAGTTAGTTATATCATTGGAGAAAGATGGAGCAACATGTGACAAACATACCAACTGCATGTATATAATACATGGACATGTTGCATGTCTGTGTTACTTATGCTTGTTGCATGTTTGTACTAATTCTGTACATTGCATTTACGTACTAAACTTATGTATTGTATGTAAGTACGTAATGTACGCAAATACACACATGTACAGGCATACAAACATACATACATACATATATGCAAATTCATGTATGCTTGCATGCATGTCTGTATATGTACACACACACATGCATCTACATTTGTACATACATACAAATGTGCATATATACGTCCAAACGTAAAATCATACATATGCACACTTATACATGCATACACACATACATACATGAGTACATACAATTGAAAGTACAAACATATGCACGTACATACACACTTACATACATGCATATGGACATATATCATTTGCTTCAATGGTGTGCTTTCAAAATGACAAAAAGAAAGTTGTAACTGATTGTAAAAGAAACTTTTTCATAGTACAGGGAACCAGCGACATACAGGGTGAGCCTTGATTATCTATGGTAAACAGGGAGGGTGGTTGGGTGCTGAGGGTGGTGGGTGCTGAGGGTGGTGGGTGAGGAGGGTGGTGGGTGAGAAGGGTGAGGAGACTGGTGGGTGAGGAGGGTGAGGAGAGTGGTGGGTGCTGAGGGTGGTGGGTGAGGAGGGTGATGGGTGAGGAAGGTGATGGGTGAGGAGGGTGGTGGGTGAGGAGGATGATGGGTGAGGAGGGTGGTGGGTGAGGAGGGTGATGGGTGAGGAGGGTGGTGGGTGAGGAGGGTGATGGGTGAGGAGGGTGGTGGGTGAGGAGGATGATGGGTGAGGAGGGTGGTGGGTGAGGAGGGTGATGGGTGAGGAGGATGATGGGTGAGGAGGGTGGTGGGTGAGGAGGGTGGTGGGTGAGGAGGGTGAGGAGAGTGGTGGGTGCTGAGGGTGGTGGGTGAGGAGGGTGGTGGGTGAGGAAGGTGATGGGTGAGAAGGGTGATGGGTGAGGAGGATGATGGGTGAGGAGGGTGGTGGGTGAGGAGGGTGGTGAGTGAGGAAGGTGGTGGGTGAAGTCTGGTGATGAGGAAAAAGTCTGAAAGGAGAGAAATGGTGAGAGAAAAAAACACCTTGGGATGGAGAGAGATGGTGAAGAAAATGGTGGTAAGATATATGATACATGTTACACAAATATGATTGTGTGATACATGCATGTGTGTACAAATGATGCATATATACAGGTACATATACAGGTACATATACAGGTACATATACAGGTACATATACAGGTACATATACAGGTACATACGCAGGTACATATACAGGTACATACGCAGGTATATACAGGTACATACGCAGGTATATACAGGTACATACGCAGGTATATACATGTACATACGCAGGTCTATACAGGTACGTACGCAGACATAGTATATTCATATAAACAGGAAACCCTGGGCTGATTAACTCTCATATAGAAAGTTTATCTTGGCAATTCAAACAGTACTTTCTGTAAACCCAGGAAATGCTGTGCCTACATATTTGTTGGTGCACAGGTAAAAGATCTGCAGGTAAACTGATTGAGTGTCTCATATACTGTATGCATACAAGAACTGTCACCTCTGCGTATAATGTGCTAATCAAACAGTTTATTAGAGGAGACGACTCTTGAGGTCTGGTAATAACCCAAGCAGTGAATACTGGACTAGTAGTAATAATGGTATATGCAGCTCATTGCTTCTACCTGCGATATATGTTAGTGTAAACACAGCTCAAGTCTATATATGAACAACAACTATTTTAAATCTTCTCTAGCTCTTGACTAAGTGCATACGAGTTAACAGCTTCTGTATCAACTAGTCGTGTCAAACAATAAACTATAGAAAAAAGCCAACAAACAACAACGGATGATGTTCAATTCATAGATATTCAGATATCTGATGATACTAGGATCTTGAGCTATTGTATGGCAGAAGCTTTCACAGGTACAAATTTGCGCAGTGAAAGGCAAGTATTTGCACTGTAAACTGCACACTAGATATTTGTACAGTTTAATACCTCTCTTGTCTTTTCTCTCACGTACAGGTGCAGTCCAAGTCAGCGCCAAGTAGGCAGCGAGCAGCAGAAAGGAATGTTTCATAGCTAGAAAACTACACTGAATAGTTCTAACCAAGCCAGTTCTATGGGTTGCCCATGTGTCAAATAGCTAGCATGGGAACAAGCATACAGTCCAGAGATTGGTGACATGTTATTGAGTAGGTTAGATATGATATCTACATATATATATATATATATATATATATATATATATATATATATATATATATATATATATATATATATATATATATATATATATATATATATATATATATATATATATATATATATATATATATATATATATATATATATATATATATATATATATATATATATATATATATATATATATATATATATATCTGAGTATGAATGAAAAGGGTACAGAAAGGCAACATAAAAAGACCAGAATTTCTTTTTACCACCTTTTTCTACTATACTCTTTTATTAGTACAGAATATACAGATGTACAATATATGTATGTAATATATAGATGTACAATATATGTATGTAATATATAGATGTACAATATATGTATGTAATATATAGATGTACAATATATGTATGTAATATATAGATGTACAATATCTGTATGTAATATATAGATGTACAATATATGTATGTAATATATAGGTGTACAATATATGTATGTAATATATAGATGTACAATATATGTATGTAATATATAGATGTACAATATATGTATGTAATATATAGAGGTACAATATATGTATGTAATATATAGATGTACAATATCTGTATGCAATATATAGATGTACAATATCTGTATGTAATATATAGATGTACAATATATGTATGTAATATATAGGTGTACAATATATGTATGTAATATATAGGTGTACAATATATGTATGTAATATATAGATGTACAATATATGTATGTAATATATAGATGTACAATATATGTATGTAATATATAGAGGTACAATATATGTATGTAATATATAGATGTACAATATCTGTATGCAATATATAGATGTACAATATCTGTATGTAATATATAGATGTACAATATATGTATGTAATATATAGATGTACAATATATGTATGTAATATATAGATGTACAATATATGTATGTAATATATAGATGTACAATATCTGTATGTAATATATAGATGTACAATATCTGTATGTAATATATAGATGTACAATATCTGTATGTAATATATAGATGTACAATATCTGTATGTAATATATAGATGTACAATATATGTATGTAATATATAGATGTACAATATCTGTATGTAATATATAGATGTACAATATCTGTATGTAATATATAGATGTACAATATATGTATGTAATATATAGATGTACAATATATGTATGTAATATATAGATGTACAATATCTGTATGTAATATATAGATGTACAATATATGTATGTAATATATAGATGTACAATATCTGTATGTAATATATAGGTGTACAATATATGTATGTAATATATAGATGTACAATATCTGTATGTAATATATAGATGTACAATATCTGTATGTAATATATAGATGTACAATATCTGTATGTAATATATAGATGTACAATATATGTACATAATATATAGATGTACAATATATGTATGTAATATATAGGTGTACAATATTGTACAGGAAAATGGCGCGATTTCCTGTGGATACCTACAAACAAACAATCATAGCAACAATTTTGTAAACTGCGTACATGAAAAACATATTGTACCCTTTCTCTTTGTGTAGTCAATCTTATACCACTAAGGCTATTTTTATACGCACTTGAATCGCTCTTTGTTAGTCACCCTTTCTTGTATATGTCATTAAGGCTAACTGCTACACAAAGGAACCTTACATAGCGCTTTGTATAAATACAGCGGCTGAGCCATTCACTAATCAGTGTAATCTTGGAGGCTCAGCTGGCTTTTTGTTCGTAAGAATAAAACCAGTAAGTTTACACTCACTCAAGTTTATCTTGAATCTCTCTCACACCTATACAGACTAGACATCTCTACCTCTCACACCTATACAGACAAGACAGCTCTACCACTCCAGAAGACCGCTGTTTCAACGACCTATTGGTCTAGAAGCCTTCAGTTGTCTAGTAGTGGCAGACGGACTACAGGCCTGCCTGGCAGACATTGCCTATCTAAGCCTACCTCAGCAGACAATGCTGAGGGATAGGTAGTGGTACCGACGGTCTGCCAGCAAGCTGGTCACAGTGAGTAGATAACTCTGCCTACCTAGAGGTAGTGCGGGTGGCTACCGGGGTAACAGATGTTGTTACCATAAAATCCTGCACAGTATGTGTATAAAACACAGTTCATACACATAAGATTTAGACAGATTGCTGATACATGCGATTATATGTGAATCCTACTTACTGTCTAGGCAAATATACTTGTATTCTTGAGAAAACTACTCATTGCTTGTTAGTCTGGCTGAGTGGCATTCTAATCCTATGCAGAGTAGTAGAGCATCTGACACGGATTCTACTTCATCTATTCAACCAGCATTTGAGGTCGATAGAAAAGTGAATACTATTTACAAAAAAAATTCTCTAGTGGTATTTGGTAAAGGTCGGACGCAAATCCTTCACATTGGTGGCAGAGGTAGGAGTGCATGGGTGTAAGGACTCTACTAGAAAAGCCGCTGTATCCTACTAACCATCAGTATTCCACTCTCCTACCCCTTCCCTCGATCCCTACCTAGTGCTGGCATTCCTACCCCTTCCCTTAATCCCTCCCTAGCACTGGCATTCCTACCCCTTTCCTTAATCCCTCCCAAGTACTGGCATTCCTACCCCTTCCTTTAATCCCTCCTTAGCACTGACAATCCTACCCCTTCCCTCAATCCCTACCTAGTGCTGGCATTCCTACCCCTTCCCTTAATTCCTCCCTAGTACTGGCATTCCTACCCCTTCCCTTAGTTCCCACCCAGTGCTGGCATCCCTACCTCTTCCCGGATGAATCGTTACCATAATATAGACAGTCCCTGCTCCGCATTTGCTTTTCTGATCATTCCTGATCATAATACAGCAAGTCCTGACCCTCAATTTTCCCTCTTCAGATTTCTGATGGCTACCTAGAGAGCCAGGAGCGCTGGGAGAAGTCCGACTAGCAGGGAAGAAAAAGCAGCTGTTCAAAGATTGGCCCAGATGCTCCAGAGTGTCCTTCAATTCACTCAGCAGTCTCCTGCGCAGAGTTTTAAACCTTCAAAGTTCACCAGGACTGATGATGTAGAGTATTTCATTTCCCGGTTTCCTGAGGTAGCAGAAGCTAATAACTGGAGTGCTCACACTGCCCTCCTCCACGTCAGGGAAGCACTTTGGGATGAAGTGTTGGAGTGTAGCAAACCAAACACTTTTTAAGGAGTCTTTACAGCTCTCCATGCTCATTTAGGACTGACTCACCATGAAGCTCAGCAACGCATTGCTCACCTGCAGAGGGCACAGGAAACTTTGTTACAAGAACATGCCAATGAAGTAGAGAAGCTAGTAGAATGTTGGTTGACACTTTCAACTCTTGGCCATCCCTACCTGTAGCACCATCTGTTGGCCATCAACCCACAGAGTTTAGAAGACGACATTCGTGCTGAAGTTGAATTCATATAAATTATGACCTTTCCTGATACCCAACCCTCTGGAGTCTGAACAGCCGATGAAGAAGATGATCAACAATGCAAACCTTCTCTTGACTCATCCGCTGCAACCACGGGTTCCTCACTTGTGCCTGTACTGTTCACCAGCTTATCTTGAACACAAGCATACCAATGCTGTTGCCACTCCAAGCATTCCGGAGCCCCAGTCTCTTCCACAACAGCAACTGGCTCAGGTACCGGATGACCCAGTTTCCCTTTTGTTGCAGAAAGTGAAGAACCTTGCAGAGGAAGTGAAACTGCTTAAGCAGACACAGGCAGTGGTGCCTGCAGTTCCATTCCCCCGTCGTGCAGTACCAACTACTCCATTTTTAGTGCAAGCTACTCTAGTTCCTTAGAGGCCTCCATCCTAGTGTTGTGGTGTGGCCAAGTTAGACATTACCTATGCCTGCTTACTTATTCAGACCACCCCCACCAATCTTGAGAACCAAATAGTTATTTCCTCAATTAGCTGCAACAGAAGTGGAAAGAGTAGTTGGGGAGAGTGGAAAAGTACTTCCACATCAATCCCTTTGTGTCCTGAACCAACCCATCATAAGAAAGCTTCACCATCTCCCCCTTCAGTAGCAGATCACGATGTCCACCCGTTATGCTATCCTACAAGAGGAGGCTGACACCGCTGACTCGAACAGACTCTCTGTCTCCATACTCTCTTTACCTGACATACCTCTCCTCCAAACAGTAGGCTCAGTGAAACCCCAGCCAACTCCTGCTGAAAACAACATATCAACATCCAGGCCCACTAGTCCCCAAAGATTTTCCATTTTTGACCCAGAAAAAAACAAGCCAACCCCATCCAAGGCTACAAGATTCCAACCTACCCATCTGCCCACGTTTCCATTGAGAGACCATGCCAAGCCAGCTACTTTTTTCCCAAGAAGGTAGAAGGCAAATCCATTACACTACTAGTAGACACAAGATGCACAACAATCTCCTATCCTCAACCAAATGCCAGAATGTGCCAGGCTAACCATTCATTGAGTTATGGCTGAAGATAGTCAAATCCTCTTTTATGGTACTGTGAGAGCTACCCTTTGTCTCAGAGATGTCAATACTGAGGCAAACTTTGTTGTAAGGCATATCGATGAAAAGCCATTCTTGGTATGCCCAACCTTGCTGCTCACGATTGGCACATGAGATTCAGTGAGTCAGAGATAGTGGTAAATGGAAAAGAGGTGGATTGTACTGACAAGCAGAGCAGGTTGTTGATGGATAACATCCAAGATCTCCGTGATACTCATTTGCCTCCAAGTATAAAGTCCACTATCCGGTGTAAAGTTAGTACACAGAGCTACTTATCTTTTGTTCTAGTAGAATCCTGGTCTGGTAGTTTCCCATTGCAATCAGCTTGAACAAACCTGATGACAATGGAATCATCCTAGTAAGATGCATGAATCTTTCTGCTCAGCTCAAGGCTGAAAGCACCATCGGTCACTATACAAGAATGAATCCCAAAGAAGTCTAACAAGCTCAGGTTATTACCAAGAGCCCATCCCCTTCCCCAGGTCACAGTTTCCAATCCCATGTCCCTTCTTTTATGGTTGAGCTTTACTCAGTAGCCTCCAACACTGCCAAAACCGACAGGAAGCTGTGTAGGTAGCAGGATTGTTACACCAGTACGCTGCTTGTTACGCCACTATGCCCACCTTGTCCTATCTATGGAAGTGGAAACTGCTCTCTTTTAGCCTCAATTCTGCTAGGCCACTTTCCAGCTCCTGATGAAGAAGGTTTTCCAAGGCCTCCACTGGAAAACCCTCCCACTCCACCATGATGACATTATTGTCATTGCTCCTGATTTCCCCACTCACATCAAGCACCTGGCTCAGGATTTTGAGAGGTTACAGTTGGCCTGGTTGAAGCTCAAACCAAGCAAATATGAAACTTTCGAACCCCAGGTCCAGTACTTAGGACACACAGTCAGCAGTGAATGAGTGGACACTCAACCAGAGAAGGTTGCTGTCATTGCTCAAGGGCATTTCTTTAGTGAGTTAAAAAGTTTGCAAGCCTCTGGGGGTTTTGCAAGATACTACCGGCAGTACATACCGTCTCTCTTCACCATAGCCAAACTGGTGACCCAGTTGACAAGCATGCGCATCCCTTGGAAATGATCTCCAGAACAGAAGGCTGCTTTACAACAGTTGAAGTTAGCTATAACCCAGGCCGTGTCTTAGACTAACTCATCCTAACTACCCAGTATACCCTGTACAGTGGAGGGAGCAGTGTGGGAGTTGGAGCTGAGCTGTCTCAGGTCTCTGAAGGCAAGAAAAGAATCATTGCCCATTATAGCTAGGTGCTCAGTCTCCAGGAGTGGCATTGCTGTGTGATCCTGAGAGAATTGTTGGAGGTGGTAAAGGCTGTCAAACATTTCTGGCCTTACCTGTATGGTTAACACTTTCGTCTTCATACAAATCATGCTCCCCTACTATGGTTGTGCCACCTAGAGAGTGTGTCAGCTAAGTTGCCAGGTGTATTGAATAGCTTTCAAAGTTCAAGTACACCATTGAGCGTAGAAGTGGCCCAAAATAGGAATGAAGATGGTTTGAGTTGTTGGTGCTCCCTGAATGTAGACAATGTGGTCATACTAAACAGTGAGATGGTGGACCGATGAAAGATGAAGTGCAAGTAGAGGTGGCTTCACTCCCTACACAATCCTTCTTCCCTTCTGACTCAGATTGAGTTATCTCCACCACCCCCAGCCCAGAAGCACACCATGCCTCTCATGTACCCCCCAATGAAGTCCAGCCTTTTTAACCTGACACTGACTTAGCTCAAGGTCAGAGAAAGGAAGACCACTCTGTTGCCATCACCTCAAAGCATCGTCTGACTAAGGAGCAGTTGGAGTTGAGTAATCAGGAGCTGAGTCTGTTGAATAGCTGCATTGAGGCTATGAGACTTTGGTCTGGTGTGCTGAAAATTAACTCGCCCCCGATCAGTGCTCCTGATAGTGCGTGGAGTGTCCAGTAGTCTCTGTGGCAACACTGTCTCCCTTGCACATATTGGAGTAGGCCGATTTCTTAAGCGCCTTCAACTCACGTGGTATTGGCCTGGGATGGTGGCAGATGTACACCGGACAGTCAGGAATTGTGAGATCTGCCAGAGACACAAAGAGTGATGGCCACTTCCTGGCAGAAGCTTGCAGCAGATTTTGTAGGCCCCCTTCTTCAATACAGAATCTGGTAATGCCTGGATTCTGGTGTTGACTGACCACTTCACCAGATAGCTAGATTCTCTTGTCCTTCTAAATGCCACAGCCGGAGTGGTTGCCAGTGCTCTAGACAATCACATTTCCTTTTACCTGGACTTCTCCAAAAAATGCACACAGATCAGGAGGCTCGATTTGGGTTGCATCTGATGCAGGAGTTGTGTACACTCTAGGGGATAGAGAAAACTTGCACTACCCCCTATCACCCACAGGCTTACGAGATTGCTGAGAAAAACAATTTGGGTGTTAGGGGACTTCTTCTGTTGCTGAAGTACAATCCCAATGATTGGGACTTGCTGCACCCTCAATCGATGAGAAACTTCAGAACCACCACCCATTCCACTACCGGAGAGGCGACCAACTACATAATACTCGGCAGAGAGCTGCTTCTGCTAGATCAGATATCTTACCAACCCCCTCTGATCGACTACTACCAGCTACTCCAACACAGCCAGATAACAAATCTGAGAGCAGAGAGCATTAGTAAGCTACCCTGACAGAGAGATGAGCAGAAAGTACCAGTAAAAGCCCTGATATGCCCCTAAAGAAGACGATTCAATAATAACACAAAGTCCCCCACTCTCAAGTCATGAGCTTTTGTTTCAAATATCGTCTGTTCATCATCATTGGCCTTATGTTGCATTACAGAACATTTAAATAGTTTTACAATATCATGATTGGATAACTCCTTTGTTGATAGGCCTGTTTGATAGGCACCACAATCACTCCTTATTTGATGGTGCCTATAGAAGGCCAAACTGCATTGTTTTTGCCAGAACCTACCCACCTAACACTTACCTAAGTTACACAATACTGGTCATCTTGTCGTAGCTTTGTACTGTTTGTCTAGTCAGGGAGCAGAAATTGAGTTGTGGAGTTGGTGTAGCTCAATCTTGAGTATTGTTGAAATCGCCCCAACTCGAGGCAGATAACTGTCAGGTTCAGAGGCAAACCAGAGAACTGGAGGTCATTTTATTGGTAAATACAGCAGTAGATACGCATTATATAGCTCTATGTATATACAGTATATAACTCTATGTATAAACAGTATATAACCCAATGTATATACAGTATACAGTTCTATGTATATACAGTATACAACTCTATGTATATACAGTATAGAGCTCTATGTATATGTAACTCTATGTATATACAGATAACAAGAATTGTGACCAAAAGACTGTATGTATTTATACAGTATATAGCTAGGTAATATATACATGTATGTACGTATACACAATATATATTTTGCTCCACAACAAAGATATTACAGATAAATGCTAGTACAAGTGTAGCACCATAACAGTCACAAGTATATCTGTGATGGGAGTAGTTATTGCCGAGTCTGTGCATGTAGCACTGCCAAGTAAAGGTAACAATTGACAGCAGACAACGGTAACAAATGACAGCAGACAGCGATTCTTCATAAAGCACTCATTACTTATCAGGCTCAACTTCGTTCTCCTCTATCAACTTCTTCGCAAGTTTTTTCATTTTAGAGGCATCGGAACATTTCTTAGCATGCAACTTGACCATCTATACAAACATACAATAAGTTTTGTTCTATAACTTGTACACAATTAGTGAGATCAACTGTAGTGTAACACACATATATAGTGAGTGCGCGCGCATGGCCTGCGGCTATAGCGGGTTGGACCTTATGTCAGTTTTCCTTTGTTGACTGAAGTAAAGGAATCAGCTACGTGAGCCGTGAGTCCTTGACTTTCTCACAGTTATGTTAACCACCGCAGACCAAGCCTAGTTCTGGTAGAATCCTATTGATAATAGAGTTAATTTGCTGGCAATAGCTGCCAGGGTTTGGTGGCTCTCAATGCACCAGCGTTATACAAAGCAACCATCATCATTGTTCATTCTATGCAATACCAACATAACCTGCCTGTGAAACCAACTAGACATAGTCAAAGCATATTTTGCCAGTGATAGATAAACATGTATCATATATATGTAAATGTGAAAAACATGGGTCGTTATGCATGTTTGTCTGTGTGTGTATCTCTCTGATGTTCCTCTTGAATGGACGCCTAACTCACTGCTATGGGAGGTTTAATCTAATGTTTGTTTTCTAACTAGAGATAATGGTAGAGTTAATGTTTGTTCTCTAACTAGAGATAATGGTAGAGTTAATGTTTGTTCTCTAACTAGAGATATTGGTAGAGTTAATGTTTGTTCTCTAACTAGAGATAATGGTAGAGTTAATGTTTGTTCTCTAACTAGAGATAATGGTAGAGTTAATGTTTGTTCTCTAACTAGAGATATTGGTAGAGTTAATGTTTTTTTAGTAACAATATTGTAGGGATAGGCGATCACAGTTTAATAATTTAGGTGTCAAATAGGAATGTGCGTCAAAGTACTATGCTGTGCTGTACTATGCTATGTGCTGTGCTATACTGTGCTGTAAAACATTCCATTGGAGCGGATTGGCGGATGGCGAGTGTTTAAAGTTTAAAGTTTGTTATCTCAACACATCTGTGTCATCTTTGAAAATGAGTGCCAGATGGGGAGAAAAGGAGAAATGGAGTGGGAGATGGAGAAGAAAGGAGAAATGGAGTGGGAAATGGAGAGGAAAGGAGAAATGGAGTGAGAGATGTAGAGGAAAGGAGAAATGGAGTGGGAGATGGAGAGGAAAGAAGAAATGGAGTGGCAGATGTAGAGGGAAGGAGAAATAGAGTGGGAGATGGAGAGGAAAGAAGAAATGGAGTGGCAGATGTAGAGGAAGGAGAAATAGAGGGGGAGATGGAGAAGAAAAGAGAAATGGAGTGAGAGATGTAGAGGAAAGGAGAAATGGAGTGGAAGATGGAGAGGGAAGGAGAGAAGGAGAGAAGGGGAAAGATGAGAGAGTGGGCCGGCGTATTTCAATACTACAGGTAATATACGTATGCTATATCGATGTAAGTAACTATATATATGTACATGTGTATTGATCTATCTAACTGTCACTTTTATATATCATGGTCACCAATGCATGTATACACTTTCTTAGGTGTCATAGACATGTATGTACGTGTCAATATGCCATATAAATACATATGCATGTGTATATCTAAGCACAGAGTTAAACGTACATACATTCTCGTGAGACTCTTTCAGTGCCTGAACTCTGTTGTATGTGGGGTGAAGGTGGTAATAGGAGCTGAATACACCTTTCCTACGTCTTTTAGAGTCAACTATGAAATTTTCACCGCTATTAACATCAAAGCAAGCCTTAAAAACAGAGAAAGAATTGATTATATAATGAACATCTAATCAAAGCTTACAATATCAGTTAACACTACATACAACTAACACTACATACAACTAACACTACATACAACTAACACTACATACAACTAACACTACATACAACTAACACTATATACAACTAACACTATATACAACTAACACTACATACAACTAACACTATATACAACTAACGCTACATACAACTAACACTACATACAACTAACACTACATACAACTAACACTATATACAACTAACACTACCTACAACTAACACTATATACAACTAACACTATATACAACTAACACTATATACAACTAACACTATATACAACTAACACTATATACAACTAACACTATATACAACTAACACTACATACAACTAACACTATATACAACTAACACTACATACAACTAACACTATATACAACTAACACTATATACAACTAACACTACATACAACTAACACTACATACAACTAACACTATATACAACTAACACTATATACAACTAACACTATATACAACTAACACTATATACAACTAACACTACATACAACTAACACTACATACAACTAACACTACATACAACTAACACTATATACAACTAACACTACATACAACTAACACTATATACAACTAACACTATATACAACTAACACTACATACAACTAACACTATATACAACTAACACTACATACAACTAACACTACATACAACTAACACTATATACAACTAACACTATATACAACTAACACTATATACAACTAACACTACATACAACTAACACTACATACAACTAACACTATATACAACTAACACTTTTATTCACAAAGCATTTAGATATTTACCCATGCTCAGTGCTCAGTGTTCAGCGTTTAGCGTTCAGCGTCCAACGTTCATAGCACAAAATCGATTTAGGAAAAAGACAAATCGTAGTCTAGGCTACTTCACCTACTTACCTTCGTGATTAATTCCATTGCAAGCTTGTCTGCCTCCACTTCCATTGTTCGGTTGTAGGGTCCCTTTGATAGCATCTGTAACATGTACAGTTTGACATAGGATATGTAGCATGTACAGTAAGACATAGGACACATGTACAGTTACATATAGAACATGACACATGTACAGTTAGATATAACATATCTAATGTGTACAGTTAGACAAAATATATATAATGTGTACAATTAAATATAATATTTATAACGTGTACGGTTAGATATAGTATATATACTGTATAAAGTTGGACATGATATATATACTGTATAAGGTTGGACATGATATATATACTGTACACTTACATGGAGGAACAGAAGGACGATCGAAGTACCAACCAATGGTGCCGCGTTCCTGATATGCCTGATTGCCCTCAACTTGTGAGGGAAATAGCACCAGATATTGAAAACTGCGAAAAAACTTGCGTAGGTCAGCAGTTGTTGTTGACTGTCTCTTTCTTTCTGTACATATATATATAATATGTATATGTGTGTATGTATAATATGTATATGTCTGTAGATATAATATGTATATGTATGGATGTATAGTATGTATATATGTGTGTATGTATGTATATGTATATGTGTTATGTATAGAATGTATATGTGTGTATATGTGCGTATATATATTGTGTATGTGTATATAACAGTCTACACCTGGCACTCATACCAACAAACTCTCACCCCATGTTCGAGCACAGCGTGTGATAATTCATGTGCTATAAGAAACGCTAGTTCACCATCGGAGTCAACGCTATTTACCAGCTCCTTTGTAATATATACATGGCCATCCTGTAATATATACATAGCCATCCTGTAATATATACGTAGCCATCCTGTAATATATACATAGCCATCCTGTAATATATACATCGCCATCCTGTAATATATACATGGCCATCCTGTAATATATACATGGCCATCCTGTAATATATACATGGCCATCCTGTAATATATACATAGCCATCCTGTAATATATACATAGCCATCCTGTAATATATACATAGCCATCCTGTAATATATACATGGCCATCCTGTAATATATACATAGCCATCCTGTAATATATACATGGCCATCCTGTAATATATACATAGCCATCCTGTAATATATACATGGCCATCCTGTAATATATACATGGCCATCCTGTAATATATACATAGCCATCCTGTAATATATACATGGCCATCCTGTAATTCATACATAGTCATCCTTTAATATATACGTATGTATGTATTACATCACTAACACATTGTTATTCACTCCGTGACATCACTAAGGCTTTCTTACTCACTGGTAAAGCGTATGCTATATTTTGCTTAGAGTCAATGATATCGAACTGAAGATTTATTTTGCCCAATGCATCGACGTCTGTGTTTGCCCATAGGATTGCATCAATAACCTTTCTCAGCCGCACCCACTCCCTGGTATGGATGTTCGTCTTTTTTCTTTCCGCCTCAATGTAAGACAAAAGTTAGGTTTACTTGGGCTGTATGAGTGTGGGTCACTGTCTGGTGGTAGGTGGTCAATGTCTGGTGGCAGGTGGTCAATGCCTGGTGGCAGGTGGTCAATGTCTGGTGGCAGGTGGTCAATGTCTGGTGGCAGGTGGTCAATGTTTGGTGGTCAATGTCTGGTGGCAGGTGGTCAATGTTTGGTGGCAGGTGGTCAATGTTTGGTGGCAGGTGGTCAATGTCTGGTGGCAGGTGGTCAATGTCTGGTCGCAGGTGGTCAATGTCTGGTGGCAGGTGGTCAATGTCTGGTGGCAGGTGGTCAATGTTTGGTGGCAGGTGGTCAATGTTTGGTGGCAGGTGGTCAATATCTGGTGGCAGGTGGTCAATGTTTGGTGGCAGGTGGTCAATGTCTGGTGGCAGGTGGTCAATGTTTGGTGGTAGGTGATTTACTGGATTTACTATTTTGTTGCACGTATATTAAAATGCTTGCTCTCACAACATACACCATGTACACAACGTACACCATGTACACAACGTACACCATGTACACAACGTACACCATGTACACAACGTACACCATGTACACAACGTACACCATGTACACAACATACACCATGTACACTACATACACCATGTACACTACGTACAACGCATGCACTACATGCACCACATGCACAACATACACAATACGCTCAACAGTACCATATTAAACATGATAGACAATGAAATGTGTGAATGACTTTGTGGTTGCCCACTCACTCACCTGCTCCTGTGTATTTGCTGTAAAATATTCACTTTCATCGGAGCCCAACTTTATGAATTGTTTGCGGCCAGTCACAGGATTTGTGACTTTCTGTTGGTTGATATCTACCCCAGCAAGGGCAAACAATGCGCAGGTCAAGGCCGCAGGCATAATCTTTAGTAATTTACCCACTGTCGTCACATGACCTCTGTCCCAGTAAACTCTCACCTGTCTTTTGGGAAGAGGAAAGAACTGTGTGAGCGTCTATTGTTAGGTTGTGTGGATTAGAATGAACTTCAGGAAACAAGAGCCCGTGTATGGTAATATCCAACGTAGTTCAATGATACTTCGTAAACCAAACAGCGAGTAGAAACTGAGTGGAAATACCTGCCAATGAATGCAGAGAGAAACTGTCCAGCAAGTGCAGTCAAGGAGCCAATGGACCTGTGTGTACTGCTCCGTTCTTTTAATATTCTTGCACGTGCTTGAAAGAGTGTAGGTTTGGCATACAAACCCAAGTATCTGCGGATACCACAAGTTGAGTGAGTGGCGCGTCGGAGTAGACTCATTTCCTATAAGTCTTCTCTTGTGAAGGAGAACCTGTGTGTGAATAGAAAGTTGCTCTCTGATGTCTGCTCACTGTGAAAGTATTAGATCAAAAGTGGCATTGGTCTTGCTAACAGTAAGTGGGGTAAACTGTCCGCAGCTTTATCGCTCACTTACTGTTACCGCACACTTCCTGTTACCGCACACTTCCTGTTACCGCACACTTCCTGTTACCACACACTTCCTGTTACCGCACTCTTCCTGTTACCGCACACTTACTGTTACCGCACATTTCCTGTTACCGCACACTTCCTGTTACCGCACACTTCCTGTTACCGCACACTTACTGTTACCGCACACTTCCTGTTACCGCACACTTCCTGTTACCACACACTTCCTGTTACCGCACATTTCCTGTTACCGCACATTTCCTGTTACCGCACACTTACTGTTACCGCACACTTCCTGTTACCGCACATTTCCTGTTACCGCACACTTCCTGTTACCGCACATTTCCTGTTACCGCACATTTCCTGTTACCGCACACTTCCTGTTACCGCACACTTACTGTTACCGCACATTTCCTGTTACCGCACACTTACTGTTACCGCACATTTCCTGTTACCGCACATTTCCTGTTACCGCACATTTCCTGTTACCGCACACTTACTGTTACCACACACTTACTGTTACCGCACATTTCCTGTTACCGCACACTTCCTGTTACCGCACATTTCCTGTTACCGCACATTTCCTGTTACCGCACACTTCCTGTTACCGCACACTTACTGTTACCGCACATTTCCTGTTACCGCACACTTACTGTTACCGCACACTTCCTGTTACCGCACACTTACTGTTACCGCACACTTCCTGTTACCGCACACTTACTGTTACCGCACATTTCCTGTTACCGCACACTTCCTGTTACCGCACATTTCCTGTTACCGCACATTTCCTGTTACCGCACACTTCCTGTTACCGCACACTTACTGTTACCGCACACTTCCTGTTACCGCACACTTACTGTTACCACACACTTCCTGTTACCGCACACTTCCTGTTAAAGCACACTTCCTGTTACTGCACACTTCCTGTTACCGCACACTTCCTGTTACCGCACTCTTCCTGTTACCGCACACTTCCTGTTACCGCACACTTCCTGTTACCGCACACTTACTGTTACCGCACACTTCCTGTTACCGCACACTTCCTGTTAAAACACACTTCCTGTTACCGCACACTTACTGTTACCGCACACTTCCTGTTACCGCACACTTCCTGTTAAAGCACACTTCCTGTTACTGCACACTTCCTGTTACCGCACACTTCCTGTTACCGCACACTTCCTGTTACTGCACACTTCCTGTTACCGCACACTTCCTGTTACCACACACTTCCTGTTACCGCACTCTTCTTGTTACCGCACACTTCCTGTTACCGCACACTTCCTGTTACCGCACACTTACTGTTACCGCACATTTCCTGTTACCGCACACTTCCTGTTAAAGCACACTTCCTGTTACCGCACACTTCCTGTTAAAGCACACTTCCTGTTACCGCACACTTACTGTTACCGCACACTTCCTGTTACCGCACACTTCCTGTTACCGCACACTTCCTGTTACCGCACACTTACTTTTACCGCACACTTCCTGTTACCGCACACTTTCTGTTACCACACACTTACTTTATGATTCGTTGCCTATATATCAAACTAAGTGTTGACACCTACATCAGTGTACATGTGCTTGGTATGTACATATAGTGTACATGTGCTTGGTACGTACATATAGTGTACATGTGATTGGTACGTACATATAGTGTACATGTGATTGGTACGTACATATAGTGTACATGTGCTTGGTATGTACATATAGTGTACATGTGATTGGTACGTACATATAGTGTACATGTGCTTGGTATGTACATATAGTGTACATGTGCTTGGTATGTACATATAGTGTACATGTGATTGGTACGTACATATAGTGTACGTGTGATTGGTACGTACATATAGTGTACATGTGATTGGTACATACATATAGTGTACATGTGATTGGTGCTTACATATAGTGTACATGTGATTGGTGCTTACATATAGTGTACATGTGATTGGTGCTTACATATAGTGTACATGTGATTGGTATGTACAATCAATGTAGGCATATTATTTGGTATGTACATACAGTTTAGGTTTGCTTGGTACCTATATATGATTCACAGAATGAATACGTTTTCACGTGCACAAAGTTGAACTACCAACTACAAAACTATATGTATATAATTTGTATACCTCACCGCTTGACGTTGTACAAGGGTGCCAAGTATAACATTAGTAGAGACAAATTCCGTAGACAAAGTATTTAAGGAATTCATAGATAAGCATATGTTATGCCTACAATGTGTACCATAGAACTGTCAATCCGCTTGGATCTATCTCATATATTTCTCCATCAATCTCATACATCTAGCCATCTATCTCATACACCTCTTTATCTATCATACATCTCTACATCTATCTCATACATCTAACCACATATCTCTTACATCTCCCCATCAATGTCATATATCTCTTCATCTATCTCATACACCTTTTCATATATCTTATAGATCTCTCCCACTATTTCGTACATGTCTTTATCTATCTCAGACATCTCTCCATCTATCTTATACACCGCTCCATTTATCTCATAGACCTCTACATCTATCTTATACATCTCTCCATATATCTTATACATCTCTCCATCTATATCATGCATCTCTCTATCTATCCCATACATCTCTCCATCTATCCCATACATCTCTCCATCTATATCATGCATCTCTCCATCTATCCCATACATCTCTCCATCTATATCATGCATCTCTCCATCTATATCATGCATCTCTCCATCTATCCCATACATCTCTCCATCTATCCCATACATCTCTCCATCTATATCATGCATCTCTCCATCCATATCATGCATCTCTCCATCTATCCCATACAACTCTCCATCTATCCCATACATCTCTCCATCTATCCCATACATCTCTCCATCTATCCCATACATCTCTCCATCTATATCATGCATCTCTCCATCTATCTCATACATCTCTCCATCTATCCCATACATCTCTCCATCTATATCATGCATCTCTCCATCTATATCATGCATCTCTCCATCTATCTCATACATCTCTCCATCTATCTCATACAACTCTCCATCTATCCCATACATCTCTCCATCTATCCCATACATCTCTCCATCTATATCATACATCTCTCCATCTATATCATGCATCTCTCCATCTATCTCATACATCTCTCCATCTATATCATGCATCTCTCCATCTATATCATGCATCTCTCCATCTATCCCATACATCTCTCCATCTATATCATACATCTCTCCATCTATATCATACATCTCTCCATCTATATCATGCATCTCTCCATCTATCCCATGCATCTCTCCATCTATCCCATACATCTCTCCATCTATCCCATACATCTCTCCATCTATATCATGCATCTCTCCATCTATCTCATACAACTCTACTTACCTCATCCAAGTAACCTCATGTTCTTATCAGAACTCAAAGATAGATGTATAACATGAGCACAAAACTGCTGGGAATTGTTTAATAATTAAATAATTACTATTTAAAGGTTTATCATTTATTGTTATTTTTAAATATACGCGCAAAATAAATAGTTGACAAAATAAATGTACATGTTCAAATTAAAACATCTGAGCCTATCAGAGAGCAAGACTCTAAAACATCTGAGCCTATCACAGAGTAAGACTCTAAATAATCTGAGCCTATCAGAGAGCAAGACTGTAAAACACAAAAACTATACATGTTATTGTTATCATCATAATTATAAAAGACAGCCATGTTTGTACATGGGCAACAGTGTTCTTATCAAGTCTCAATCTCCCTGCTGTACTTCATAATACATCTCTCTTTGATTGCTTCGGCAATCGGATCTGATTGCCCCTCAAGCGATGGACGGTTTAGGGCTCCATACTTTATCTGATTAACAGATAAATATGCATATCAGATCTACACAGATACATATGTCAGTTGTACACACTTATGTACGTCATATCTACACATATACATATGTCAGTTGTACACACTTATGTATGTCATATCTACACATATACATATGTCAGTTGTACACACTTATGTACGTCATATCTACACAGATACATATGCCAGTTGTACACACTTATGTATGTCAGATCTACACATATACATATGTCAGTTGTACACACTTATGTACGCCAGATCTACACAGATACATATGTCAGTTGTACACACTTATGTATGTCATATCTACACATATACATATGTCAGTTGTACACACTTATGTATGTCAGATCTACACATATACATATGCCAGTTGTACACACTTATGTATGTCAGATCTACACATATACATATGCTATATCTACACATATACACATGTTATATCTACACGCATATGTATATGCTATATCTACACATATACATATGCTATATCTACACATATACACATGTTATATCTACACGCATATGTATATGCTATATCTACACACTTATATGTATATCTATGTAATATATCTGCACACTCCTACATACTATATATACATATACATTTATGCACTATATATGTCTTGCTATAGCTTGACGCTACTATAAAACACTCAGTATTGCTATATTGCTCTTAGTCACTTGTATTTCAACCTGATAGGTGAGAAGATTGTTGTTTTAGTTACATTATGAAACATTAGCAGTGGTAAATACAAGTCATTTAGTCAGTTATTAAATACAATTCATTTAGTCAGTTATTAAATACAATTCATTTAGTCAGTTAATAAATACAATTCATTTAGTCAGTTATTAAATACAATTCATTTAGTCAGTTATTAAATACAATTCATTTAGTCAGTTATTAAATACAATTCATTTAGTCAGTTATTAAATACAATTCATTTAGTCAGTTATTAAATACAAGTCATTTAGTCAGTTATTAAATGCAATTCATTTAGTCAGTTATTAAATACAATTCATTTAGTCAGTTATTAAATACAATTCATTTAGTCAGTTATTAAATACAATTCATTTAGTCAGTTGCAACAATCTACAGTTTTATTGATGTTATATTGTTTATACTTTCTAAAAAACTTGCATGACTTTTACACGATGTTTAAATATAACGTATCTACTTACCATGTACATATAACGTATCTACTTACCATGTACATATAACGTATCTACTTACCATGTACATATAACGTATCTACTCACCATGTACATATAACATATCTACTTACCATGTACATATAACGTATCTACTTACCATGTACATATAACGTATCTACTTACCATGTACATATAACGTATCTACTTACCATGTACATATAACATATCTACTTACCATGTACATATAACGTATCTACTTGCCATGTACATATAACATATCAACTTACCATGTACATATAACATATCTACTTACCATGTACATATAACGTATCTACTTACCATGTACATATAACATATCTACTTACCATGTACATATAACGTATCTACTTACCATGTACATATAACATATCTACTTACCATGTACATATAACGTATCTACTTACCATGTACATATAACGTATCTATTTGCCATGTACATATAACATATCAACTTACCATGTACATATAACATATCTACTTACCATGTACATATAACGTATCTACTTACCATGTACATATAACATATCTACTTACCATGTACATATAACGTATCTACTTACCATGTACATATAACGTATCTACTTACCATGTACATATAACATATCTACTTACCATGTACATATAACGTATCTACTTACCATGTACATATAACGTATCTACTTACCATGTACATATAACATATCTACTTACCATGTACATATAACGTATCTACTTACCATGTACATATAACATATCTACTTACCATGTACATATAACGTATCTACTTGCCATGTACATATAACATATCTACTTACCATGTACATATAACGTATCTACTTACCATGTACATATAACGTATCTACTTACCATGTACATATAACATATCTACTTACCATGTACGTATAACATATCTACTTACCATGTACATATAACATATCTACTTACCATGTACATATAATATATCTACTTACCATGTACATATAACGTATCTACTTACCATGTACATATAACATATCTACTTACCATGTACATATAACGTATCTACTTACCATGTACGTATAACATATCTACTTACCATGGAGTTATACATATGATTAGCCACATGCTGTGCTCTCTCAAACACATTTGGGTGTACGCTGTAGTAGTCACTGTGTATACGGCCATCGCCAAATCGCTCTTTAGCGTCCCTTTGTATGAGCAATGCCGCTCCTTCTCTTGAGTCATAGCCCGCCTGTTCATTCATTGGAGTAAACGTATTGTGTCACATACCCAATGTTGTATATTACATACCCAATGTTGTATATTACATACCCAATGTTGTATATTACATACCCAATGTTGTATATTACTCACACAATGTTGTATATTACATACACAATGTTGTATATTACACACACAATGTTGTATATTACATACTCAATGTTGTATATTACATACACAATGTTGTATATTACACACACAATGTTGTATATTACATACCCAATGTTGTATATTACACACACAATGTTGTATATTACACACAATGTTGTATATTACACACACAATGTTGTATATTACATACCCAATGTTGTATATTACATACCCAATGTTGTATATTACACACAATGTTGTATATTACACACACAATGTTGTATATTACATACCCAGTGTTGTATATTACATACCCAATGTTGTATATTACATACCCAATGTTGTATATTACATACACAATGTTGTATATTACATACACAATGTTGTATATTACACACAATGTTGTATATTACATACCCAATGTTGTATATTACACACAATGTTGTATATTACACACCCAATGTTGTATATTACAAACACAATGTTGTATATTACACACAATGTTGTATATTACACACACAATGTTGTAGATTACATACCCAATGTTGTACATTACACACACAATGTTGTATATTACACACACAATGTTGTATATTATATACCCAGTGTTGTATATTACATACCCAATGTTGTATATGACATACCCAATGTTGTATATTACATACACAATGTTGTATATTACATACACAATGTTGTATATTACACACAATGTTGTATATTACATACCCAATGTTGTATATTACATACCCAATGTTGTATATTACAAACACAATGTTGTATATTACACACAATGTTGTATATTACACACACAATGTTGTATATTACATACACAATGTTGTATATTACACACAATGTTGTATATTACACACGCAATGTTGTATATTACACACGCAATGTTGTATATTACATACACAATGTTGTATATTACACACACAATGTTGTATATTACATACACAATGTTGTATATTACACACAATGTTGTATATTACACACACAATGTTGTATATTACATACACAATGTTGTATATTACACACAATGTTGTATATTACACACACAATGTTGTATATTACACATGCAATGTTGTATATTACATACACAATGTTGTATATTACACACACACTCTTGTATATTACACACACAATGTTGTATATTGCACACACAATGTTGTATATTACATACACAATGTTGTATATTACACACGATGTTGTATATTACATACACAATGTTGTATATTACATGCACAATGTTGTATATTACAAACACAATGTTGTATAGTACTCACACAATGTTGTATATTACATACACAATGTTGTATATTACATACACGATGTTGCATATTACATACACAATGTTGTATAATACATACACAATGTTGTAGATTACATACACAATGTTGTATATTATATACACAATGTTGTATATTACATACACAATGTTGTATATTACATACACAATGTTGTATATTATATATACAATGTTGTATATTACATGCACAATGTTGTATAAAAAACACTCACTCTAGCTACGAACTCTGCTGCAAACCTGTCTGCTTCTTTCTCCATCTCTAGCAGGTAGGGCACTTTGAGCAGCCACTAAGCGATAGACCAAAACACATACTTTATTGATGTAGGTACTAACACTATACTACTGTAAGTACTAACACTATACTACTGTAAGTACTAACACTATACTACTGTAGCTACTAACACTATACTACTGTAGGTACTAAGACTATACTACTGTGAGTACTAACACTATACTACTGTAAGTACTAACTATACTACTGTAAGTACTAACACTATACTACTGTAGCTAATAACTCTATACTACTGTAGGTACTAAGACTATACTACTGTAGGTACTAACACTATACTACTGTAGGTACTAACACTATACTACTGTAGGTACTAACACTATACTACTGTAAGTACTAACACTATACTACTGTAGCTACTAAAGTAGTAATATATGAGCAGATCTCCCTACCAAGTGTTTTTTTGTGGATTAGACCTTGGGGTTGAGACAATGGGTTACGGCGTTGGATGAATTCGCCGAGTTTATATTGTATTTTACTTGAGGGGTACTTGAGTGGCATTTGAATGGCATTTAAGTGGCATTTGAGTTTTGATTAGTTTTTTACTTAATTTGAACTTATATGGCATATAGATTTTGAATGTATGGCATTCAAGTTTTGATAACTTTTTTACATAACTCGAACTCATATGGTATCTTGAGAGAGAGGGGAGAGGAGAGAGGAGAGAGGAGAGATGGGAGATGAGAGAGGAGAGAGATTTTTTAGTTTTCTATACATTCATGTATATATGGTTAGTTATGTACATATTTATGGCTATATTTATATCTACATAGAGAGAGGGGTACTTGAGTGGCATTTGAATGGCATTTAAGTGGCATTCGAGTTTTGATTATTTTTTTACTTAATTTGAACTTATATGGTATCTAAATTTTGAATGTATGGCATTTAGGTTATGATAATTATTACATAACTGTATACATAATTATAACTCATAGGGTATCTAGATTTTGAATGTAAGGCATTTAAGGTTTGATAATTTTCTGTAATTCCGACTCATATGATATCTTGAGAGAGAGGAGATATATCTACATTGAATAAATACAGTGATTAAAAATGAAAGAATATGTGAATATATACATTTATTGTGTAATAAGTAGGGAAAATCTCATATAATATAGCTAGAGTCAGTAAATACTAAGTAATAACAATTAATACATAGTCTTTTTTTCATTTCATTCAATTTTTCATAAATTTTTTTGCAAAAAGAAATCATTCTCTAAATGGTTAAATTTCATCTAATTGTACAAATTTACAAAAAAGGAGAATGTGATAAAATAGATATCATAATAGAGTGTAATAAGTTGAATATATAGAGTTAAAGTCTATAAAAACTTTTTAATCTGTAAAGTATTTGATGACTTTACAAGAAATATCATCACATTCAGGTTCAATGATGATGAGAAGATTTTCTTCAAGCTTAAGTTTACTATTTTCCGATATAGACAGAGAAAGTTTTGAAAAACCCTCCAAATCATTATAAATAAAAACTCTATAAATCGACGGTGTTGAATTTGTAATTGATACTGAATTGTTTTCGCATATGATGTATCTATCACACACACAATCAGTAGTAGTTTGGATTTCTTCAGAATTGTATATAGTAGAGTTTGTAGGGCTTGGTTGTTCCAAAATTAAATCGACTAAACCCAGAGCTTGTGGAAGAGATGGAATTGATGGTGATAAAGCCGGAACTACTGGCTTGTTTGTAGTGGTTGTCGTCGGGGTTGTTGTCGTCGTTGTCTGTGGAGTTGTGGTGATTGTTGTCGTTGTATGTGGAGTTGCAGTGGTTGTTGTTGGAGTTGTTCTTCGAGTCGTAGTTAGTAATCCTTCATCGTATAAACGAATGTAATTTAAAGCTTCGTCGGTTTTGCAAACAAAGTAGTGTTGAGGCCACATATCATAATTGTCACAGCTTCTACGTAGGTGAGTAGGTTCCATGAAACATATGAGTCTACGCATACGATATTTTAAGTTTTTTCTTAAAATACGAGTTACTGAATCAACCGCTTCCATATTAAGAATTCCCCGAAAACATCCAGACGCTCTATGAGATAAAGTGAATGGTGTAAACTCTGTTACAAGACAATAACCGCTTAGGATTGGGAATAATAGGAGATAGATGCAATATCTCATTTTTTTTTTATTCAGAGAGAGAGACTTTTAACCTAGTTTATGCTTTCATCATCTAGAGTTAACTGTCTTGCATTTCGGTGGTCTTTGGTTAATATGCTTCAACTAAAGCTCTATATTTATAACCTTGGGATTGCATTTGTCTTTGGTATCTCCTTGACATGTGATACTGATGATAATCTTGTTTTGAACAGACTTCAAACTTTCAAAACTCGAAAATGACAAATTTACACCTTCAATACCATTGATGTTAGTGATGATAGTAGCTATTTTCGGCTCCCTGTTGGTCAAACGATTGCATTCCACACATGCAAAGTTGGTTGTCTCAAACTCTTCTGTTGGTGGACAAATCAAACGTGAGGTGTTGTATTCAAATACACATAATTCATCATTCCAAAATAGTTTTGTATTTTGAGTAAGACCTTCCGTATTATTTTTAACCCCTATTGCGCATTCCTCCTGATTCAGAGTGTATTTTGTTGGTGTATCACAAGACACAGAATCTGTAGAAGTTATTTCCTTGCAGATCCAAGAAGCGCTTTGAGGGATGAAAAAACCACAATATAATAAGTCGGGAGGGTAGAGTCGCACACAGTTTTTTCCATTTTCATCTTTATATCGTATAGTCCTTTCGAAAGGTGAAAAAAACAAGACATCATTTTTATCCATAGCTCCGGCTATACATTCATCAATTTCGTTGGTATAGAATACTCCACTAACATTGGGAAATGTTAGTGCCAGTAGCAAGATAAATACACAGCTCATTTTTTAAAATGTTTTCGCTTTCAGTGTTGAAAGTTGAATACTTTCTTTCTTGATGTTTTTTTCTATTTATATGTAAGAGGCTAGCGGCTTGTTCAGCTCTCTCAACCGATTTTGAAGATTTGAAACAATCTCATCAAAGTGGTTACCAAAATGTAAGTATGGTTCCAATCGAGATTGAGACAAAAGAACATGTGTTTCTGTCCAGCGAAATGAAGTCAAACCTCTTAAAATCGAAATATCTATCAAATCACCCAGTTCAGCATCTTTCAAACATTGCTTTATATCAACCAGTTCGATCGCTCTTTTGAGATCTTCAAAATCTATCAACTTGTCTTGCGGACAGCATACTTTTGGATCAAAGCTCCTAGAACAGTTTAAGCATTCGAGAGGATTTGCTCTTGAAATACAATTACAGCTCAAAAGCATGCTTTGTATTGATTTACGAACTAGATTGAATCCTAACACAAAATAAAATACTTCTTCGGTGATGAGTTGAACAAAAAGAGGATTCGAACGCTCTAAAGGAATGTGTTCAAAATGAGTCCTTATGAACTTAGGAACAAAATCAGCCAATGTACCAATTGACTTGAATCCTTGAGTTTTTCCACTCATGTTTCTGCTGTAGTTCAGAGATAAATGAAGCAACTTTTTTTGTAGCAGTTCTTTTATGAGTCTTCAGATATATTTGTCGAATCAATAGTTATTATCGGGTTGACTGAGTCTTCTTTTTCATCAAGAGTGTAAGCGTATGGATATCCTTCTGCTATCGCAAGTAATTTATCCTTTAGCCGTTGATAAGCCAGTTTGCTCTGACTAGTAGGTAATAGGTAGGGATTTAATCGTGCTCTCAAATTTGTTAACAAAAAGGGAGACTTCAAATCATCAGTGGAAAGATCCAAAAAAGCATTAATCCATTCATCATGCACCAAAAAACCCATTTTAGCATTTTTCAAAACTTGTCTTCTATCAATCCAGTCGATAGCATCACCCAATTCTTTTTTGGTAGGTGTAGCGCCTTCAACCATTTCAGCATATCTTTTACAAGTGATACATTTGTCATCAACGTGTGAACAGTAACAGTTTAGTAGCGATAGATTGGTTGCTTGCTTGTAAAAACTTCCTCCTAGTACACAGTATACACATTCCTCCGTAAAATAAATCCTCAACATTTCATCAGAAACCTCAGCCAAAAAAGTCTTAGGACCTATAGCATCGGAAGCTTCTTGGTGAGCAAAGTCTTCAACACGTAACATATTTGTTGTTATTCCGTTAAATTACAAAACGCGAATGATACGTTTTCAAATTGAAACATCTATTTAATCATTCATTACTTTTTCTTTTTTTGAGGTTAATTGTTATGCTAGCTCATGTAGATCTTCATAAATGCTTTAATTTCAACCTGACAACCATCGATTGGGCAAGGTTTTACTTCTGATGAGCATTCAGTAAGCGCTTTTTCCTTACACTCACTACAGTAAATGAGATGACCACACGGAAGAGAGATATGATTTGCAATTACTTTTTTTTCATGCGTCTCAGACACACATTGAGCGAGTTTGCTTTGCTTAGTCTGATCTTTATCTTTTTTTAACGAATCAATTGATTTAGCATCATTTTTTAACAGTGGATCTTTATCTTTTTTTAACGAATCAATTGATTTAGCATCATTTTTTAACAGTGTTGACGAATTCTCAACAGTTGTAAAATCATTTTCAAAAATATGTAAGGCTTCAATCATAAAACCTATTCGCTCAAAAGGTTTTCCATTTAACACTAAAACTTGTTCGATATCGTTTTGACTGTATCCTAGTTTTTTGCAAATAAGTTTCATTTCTTCGGTGTCATTGTTGCGCGTTATTTGTTTTACTTTTTCTCGATATTTTTCAACCCGTCGCTTACACCTTTTGCCTTTTTCCGTTCGCATGTAAACATCCTCAACATACTCTTCACCTTTACTCCCGAGTAAAAAATAACAGTCTGGGAACCATCGACAGTGTTCCTCCCATGGTAGATCACTCTCTTTCCATTCTTTAAGTTCACCTGAGCAAAAGAAGCATTTTACACTATCCCCGAACTTAGTATAGTAGAAACCTGCATTGGAAAGGAGTTTCATGGAGACTTTACCCTTCCATTGTTTGAAACTGTCTTCTCTAGATGTTTCAGTAGCAAAACGTGGTGTATCAGCACGATCAATTGATATACCTAGAGGTAATACTTCTGCAGTTAAATCTCCTCTTCTGATCTTTTGTTCTTCCATCGTATAACTTTTGACAATTGAGATGTTTTTCATTTCATCTGCAAGTAGTTTCCTAGGTCTATACGGACGATTGTGAGTGTTAAATCCTCTAACAAATCGACAAAACGGAAAACTTTTAGCGTGTTCTTTCATCGGATGTTCATCTTCATCCTTCCAGTTTAGTAATACCCCTTGGCAAAAAACACATCGAACAGCGTTGTCTTTTTCAAGGTTATAGAAACCAGCTGCAGCCATGTTTTCACCACAATGTTTACCTACTCGTCTCCAATTTGTAAGAAATGATTTTCTTCGATAACTTTCATCAAGCATTAAAGCCTCTCTTTCATAAAAAGAGAGTTCATTGTAAATGAACTTGAAAAAGTCCGATGGGGAAAGTTGCGCAATAGTTTTTTGTAATTTTAATGACAAAAGACTACAGTGATTATCCGGATAAGTTGCGACGACATAAGTTATTGCAGTGGTATCAGGAAAAGTTCGTTGTAAAAACAACGATGAAGTAAGGAGTAAACTATCATCTATCCATTCAGCGCAGTCTTTAGTATTTTCAAAACAATTTCGAGTTTTTTGCATTTCTCTTTTTTCATTATAAATAGTGTTTGCTACATATCTGTTGTTTGTTACTCGACACATTTTTTATATATAATATAAGTAGTAGCTTCAGTTATTACTCAAGTTGAAGTTTTGTTGGAAAGTTCTTTTCCTTTGATCTAGTTCGTTGTTATTCTAAAAAAAATAATAATGCTTTATAGCAAAAAAATAAAAAAAGACTAAGGTTTCAATTTTTTTTTAATATACTTGAATTGATTACTATTATAATAGATCGTAAATACTTACATCAGAAATGAAGACTTGTCTTTTCTTTTGAATTAAAATGAATGATATTCCTAGTAGTTTGAACTTGAGAGCTGCTTTCTATAAAATTCGGATGAAGAAGGAGTACATTTTTCATTTTGAAGTCCTGAAATAATAAGAATAAACATAATTAAAACTTACATACAGCATTTTTTTGATATCTTAAATAGTGAATAATCTTGTTTTTTATTCAGAAAATGTCTTCACGCTTAAATCGATTACAATTAAAACAAAATATAAATACTTACATCACAAATGAAGACTTGTTTTTCTTTAATGAATTATATACATAGTTGTTTGAACTTCAGCTGTTTCCTATGTAACTCAAATGATGAAGAAGGAGGGTTGTAGTAGATGATGATGTAGTAGATCTTCTTTCTTCAGTTAGTTTGAACTTGAGAGCTGCTTTCTATAAAATTCGGATGAAGAAGGAGTACTTTTTTCATTTTGAAGCCCTGAAATAATAAGAATAACCATAATTAAAACTTACATACAACATTTTTTGATATCTTAAATAGTGAATAATCTTGTTTTTTGTTCAGAAAATGTCTTCACGCTTAAATTGATTACAATTAAAACGAAATATAATTACTTACATCATAAATGAAGACTTGTTGTTCTTTGAATTAGATGAATTATATACATAGTTGTTTGAACTTCAGCTGTTTCCTATGTAACTCAAATGATGAAGAAGGAGGGCTGTAGTAGATGATGATGTAGTAGATCTTCTTCCTTCAGTTACTAACGATGAAGTGAATGCTTTCTGTATGAAAACAGTGCTTCTTATATAGCTTAAGTTGCACTGCTATGAATCAGCATTATTTTCACATGAATGGAAACCGTTGCTTTCGCGGGAATAACAAAATTATTTTCACGCGAATACAAACCAATGCTTTCGCGGGAATAAATAATTTATTTTCACACGAATGGTAACCGTTGCTTTCGCGGGAATAAATATTTTATTTTCACGCGAATACAAACCAATGTTTTCGCGGGAATAGATAATTTATTTTCACGCGAATGGAAAGCGTTGCTTTCGCGGGAATAAAAATTTTATTTTCACGCGAATACAAAGCAATGCTTTCGCGGGAATCAATATTTTATTTTCACACGAATGGAAACCGATGCTTTCGCGGGAATAAATATTTTATTTTCACGCGAATACAAACCAATGTTTTTGCGGGAATAAATAATTTATTTTCACACGGATAGAAACCGTTGTTTTCGCGGGAATTGAAATTTTATTTTCCCGCGAATACAAACCAAAGCTTTCGCGGGAATCAATACTTCATTTTCACGCGAATGGAAACCGTTGCTTTCGCGGGAATAAATATTTTATTTTCACGCGAATACAAACCAATGTTTTCGCGGGAATAAATAATTTATTTTCACACGGATGGAAACCGTTGCTTTCGCGGGAATAGAAATTTTATTTTCCCGCGAATACAAACCAAAGCTTTCGCGGGAATCAATACTTCATTTTCACGCGAATGGAAAGCGTTGCTTTCGCGGGAATAAATATTTTATTTTCACACGAATACAAACCAATGTTTTCGCGGGAATAAATAGTTTATTTTCACGCGAATGGAAACCGTTGCTTTCGCGGGAATAAATATTTTATTTTCACGCGAATACAAACCAATGTTTTCGCGGGAATAAATAGTTTATTTTCACGCGAATACAAACCAATGTTTTCGCGGGAATAAATAATTTATTTTCACACAGATGGAAACCGTTGCTTTCGCGGGAATAAATATTTTATTTTCACGCGAATACAAACCAATGTTTTCGCGGGAATAAATAGTTTATTTTCACGCGAATGGAAACCGTTGCTTTCGCGGGAATAAATATTTTATTTTCACGCGAATACAAACCAATGTTTTCGCGGGAATAAATAGTTTATTTTCACGCGAATACAAACCAATGTTTTCGCGGGAATAAATAATTTATTTTCACACGGATGGAAACCGTTGCTTTCGCGGGAATAGAAATTTTATTTTCCCGCGAATACAAACCAAAGTTTTCGCGGGAATCAATACTTCATTTTCACGCGAATGGAAACCGTTGCTTTCGCGGGAATAAATATTTTATTTTCACGCGAATACAAACCAATGTTTTCGCGGGAATAAATAGTTTATTTTCACGCGAATGGAAACCGTTGCTTTCGCGGGAATAAATATTTTATTTTCACGCGAATACAAACCAATGTTTTCGCGGGAATAAATAGTTTATTTTCATGCGAATAGAAACCATTGCTTTCGCGGGAGTAAAAAAAATAATTTTCACGCGAATAAAAAACCAAAGCTTTCGCGGGAATATCGCGTGAAAAAACTGCTGAGTCATAGATATATTATAAAGGTTTCATAGGGTTAATTAGTACAGCTTTAGCTATTTAAGAACCAGTGTTTTCACACAGAAAGCATCCAGTTCTACAATAGCTAGCAAGGAAGCAACATCTACACACCAACTACTACATTTACTTGAAACTCAATAAGGTGAGAATCACTAAATAATTCTTTAACATATACTGATAAAAAACTTCAACTAGTTTTGCTATAATACTTCAGAAAGTTAATTTTATGTTTTAATATTTTGTTCTTATTAATAAAAGATCAAATAGTTTCACCATAATGTATCAGAAAAATTATTATGGTTTTGATTATGTGTTTATTTTATAAATATCTAGTTAGTTTATTCTTTTCAAAATATTTTTCAAATTCCACCCATTTGTTACATATTTTTTACTCTCTTTTCAGTTCCAACTTCCGACTGAACGCTCTGAATATGAATGAAGACCGTAATACCTCATTTCTCTCAACATTCGAACCATACTCTGATGATAAAGAAAATATCCCTCCTGATTCACATTTAATAAGAAGGAAACTGAACACAATTCGACCAAAGCCATGGGATTCGGATAGAAATAAAACGATTGACTATACTTGGACTTTGAAAGCACCATCTCCTTCTCATCTTTCCTGCTTGTCAAAAAATGCCGCTAGTTTGCTCAATTCTTGCGATACCAATGACAGAGTAATGATTGGAAGGTTTCAACCACTTCACTTAAATCAAACGCCATCACTTCTCGAGATAGTCTCCATCGAACAACCAACTGAGGATGTATATAAAAACTTATGCATTATCCGCTACAATATCGAAACATTTGGCAACAGACGACAAGTGAGGTCTATGGTGAGAAATGAGGATTACAACAAATTAGCTCCAACACAACCGGATGTTCCAAAACTGGTGGTTTTTATGGGATTCGATTCAGACAAGCATCCAATCTTTCACCCTATCAACTTCCCATCCAATATTTCCCTTGAGGAAGCTAAACAGCTAAGTAAATTAATAAAAAAAAAAACACCTACTCAGTTGATCAGTATGGTTCGTATCGCAACGCTCTCGCAATTTGCTGTTGGAAGTGTAATCAGTTTTGAATCTCCTCAAATATCAACTCAGTTAACATTACCTAATGGAGATGTGGTGATGAATGCGCTACTGGTAAACTACAGATGTTTGCAATATGATGGTTTGATGATGGGAGTTCTATATATACCTGAAAAACACGCTAGCAACATCAAACAAATTGGAACAGGAGTCATACTTGTAAGAAATCGTGAAGTTAATAGATTTGGTTATCATCGACATGATATAATCACATTCACAGCATTACAAGCGATAGAAACGGCTCAAAACCTATCCAACAAACTTGATAATTCCAACCAGATGAAGTACTTTACTACAGATGAGGTTGTTGAGAACAAGGTCTTAGTGCTTTCAATGGGAGTGGGAAACACATCTTCTACATCTTTGAGAGAACCAGCACCCCCCGGTGAAAACTATATTCAAAAAGAGCATGTCAGACAAGACAACATAGTGAGTATTTTTTATTTAATGTAAACTAACTGATATAAGTAATACTTCCAATTAGATAATATTTATTTATAAAGCAATTATTTTTTGTTTTGCTTTAGATAGAAGAGAGAGAATCAAAAACACTTGATGAAAATTATGCTCAAGAAAAAACAAACTGAACAATATAACTTGGTGAGGTGAGTTACTTCCCTTTACTATATAATGTTAACTAACCAATGTAAAAAGAACTATAATTCAAATTCATGTAATTATTTTACATTTTTGTTTAATCATCCTATACTAATACATAACTTTTGATTTTAGTTCCTTATGGAATCAAAAGTACATAGAACAGAAGTCTTCCTTCCTAGTTATAACATCAGTACAACAATGACAACATTGTAAAGAAAAAGACTATCAACCATTGATTGTCATTACAAGTTGTAGTGCTTTGAATTACTTAGTATTTACTAACTCTAGCTATATTATACAAGAATATTTTGCTACTTATTATGTAATAAATGTATATAATCATATATTGATTCAATGTAGTCTCCTCATTCTTCTCTTCTCTCTCAAAATATCATATGAGTTCGAGTTATGTAAAAAAATTATCAAAACTTGAATGTCATGCATTCAAAATGTATATGCTATAAGTTCAAATTAAGTAAAAAAATAATCAAAACTCAAATGCCACTTAAATGCCACTCAAATGCCACTCAAGTACCACTCAAGTACCCCTCAAATGAAATACAATATAAACTCGGTGAATCCATCCAACGTCGTAACTCATTGCATAACCTTCAAGATCTGATCCACAAAAAAACACTTGGTAGGGAGATCTGCTCATATATTACTACTTACTAAGACTATACTACTGTAGATACTAAGACTATACTACTGTAGGTACTAACACTATACTACTGTAGCTACTAACACTATACTACTGTAGGTACTAAGACTATACTACTGTGAGTACTAACACTATACTACTGTGAGTACTAACACTATACTACTGTAAGTACTAACACTATACTACTGTAGGTACTAACACTATACTACTGTAGGTACTAACACTATACTACTGTAGCTACTAACACTATATTACTGTAAGTACTAACACTATACTACTGTAGCTAATAACTCTATACTACTGTAGGTACTAAGACTATACTACTGTAGGTACTAACACTATACTACTGTAGGTACTAACACTATACTACTGTAGGTACTAACACTATACTACTGTAAGTACTAACACTATACTACTGTAGCTACTAAGACTATACTACTGTAGGTACTAAGACTATACTATTGTAGGTACTAACACTATACTACTGTAGCTACTAACACTATACTACTGTAGGTACTAAGACTATACTACTGTGAGTACTAACACTATACTACTGTAAGTACTAACACTATACTACTGTGAGTACTAACACTATACTACTGTAAGTACTAACACTATACTACTGTAGGTACCAACACTATACTACTGTAGGTACTAACACTATACTACTGTAGCTACTAACACTATATTACTGTAAGTACTAACACTATACTACTGTAGGTACTAACACTATACTACTGTAGCTACTTACACTATATTACTGTAAGTACTAACACTATACTACTGTAAGTACTAACACTATACTACTGTAAGTACTAACACTATACTACTGTAAGTACTAAGACTATACTACTGTAGCTACTAACACTATACTACTGTAGGTACTAAGACTATACTACTGTAGGTACTAACACTATACTACTGTAGCTACTAACACTATACTACTGTAGCTACTAACACTATACTACTGTAGGTACTAAGACTATACTACTGTAGGTACTAACACTATACTACTGTAGCTACTAACACTATACTACTGTAGCTACTAACACTATACTACTGTAGCTACTAACACTATACTACTGTAGCTACTAACAATATATTACTGTAGGTACTAACACTATACCACTGTAAGTACTAAGACTAAATATTACCTCATGAGCGACTTTCTGCTTGATTGCTCTGAGTGCTTGTAAGCTTCTCTCAACCATTGGTCTCATATATATGCTACTATTTCTAAGCACATAGTCTGTAAGCGAACATTTTTCTTCCTGTGCAAGCAGAGCAGTCATCTCTTGTTATTTGTGATCAGTTAAGACTTGGCTACACAGGCCGAGGTTTAGCATAACAACGCCTTGCGATGGGCGTGTCCGACACATCTGCACATCGTGGGGCCTGTTTGATAGCATAACCAACATGTTGGTCTATGCCCGATGCTGAAGGCACATTCGCATTCTCTGATTGGTTAAAACAAAATAATTTTCGCAAGCTCCTCAAGTTTAACCATTTACAACACATTTCCGCTAGAATTTTTTTTATCTATAACAAGCATCTACTTCAAATTTCGAAGGAATGTTCATGTTATAGAATTTGAACATCCATCTTTTTGCACCAAAATAATTTCGATGTAATGCAGTTGTTGCCAAAATCAATTCAGTCTAGTGAAGTTATTTTACATGGCTCATAAACTAGTGAAAATTGATACGTAGTTTCAACATTAATGAGTATAATAATAATAAAAATTGAAATTATTATGAAGTAAGATAATAAAATAAATGATGTCCTGAAAATTTATTAATAAGCAAAACCAAAAACTTCTTAAAAGTAAAAAGTTTTTGGTGAGCAAAAAACAAACAAACATCACAGTGAATTAGCTTTTCAATTATTCTTATTATTGTAATGATACCAGGGAAACAGATAAATCACTGTCGGAGATGAAACAGGCAAAAACTCGCACTTTGAGCCATATGATTGGCTAGTTCAATCGCAGCTCACCGATATGCTGTAGTACATTGTCACGCTATATTGGCCTGTGTAACCACCTGCACATTGTCATGATCCATCATATAGATACATTGGCATTGAAACATCGGGGCAGCGCAGCCATGCCTTTAGTTTTATTTCTTTTATACTCTCTATATCTAGTACTTACTCTCTATATCTAATACTTACTCTCTATATCTAATACTTACTCTCTATATCTAATACTTACTCTCTAGACCTAATACTTACTCTCTATATCTAATACTTACTCTCTATATCTAATACTTACTCTCTATATCTAATACTAACTCTCTATATCTAATACTAACTCTTTATATCTAATACTTACTCTCTATATCTAATACTTACTCTCTATTTCTAATACTTACTCTATATATCTAATACTTACTCTCTAGGTCTAATACTTACTCTCTATGTCTAGTACTTACTCTCTATATCTAATACTTACTCTCTATATCTAATACTTACTCTCTAGACCTAATACTTACTCTCTATATCTAATACTTACTCTCTATATCTAATACTAACCCTCTATATCTAATACTTACTCTCTATATCTAATACTTACTCTCTATTTCTAATACTTACTCTATATATCTAATACTTACTCTCTAGACCTAATACTTACTCTCTATATCTAATACTTACTCTCTATATCTAATACTTATTCTCTATATCTAATACTTACCCTCTATATCTAATACTTACTCTCTATATCTAATACTTACTCTCTATATCTAATACTTACTCTCTATATCTAATACTTACTCTCTATATCTAATACTTACTCTCTATATCTAATACTTACTCTCTATATCTAATACTTACTCTCTATATCTAACACTTACTCTATGTATCTAATACTTAATCTCCATGTCCAATACTTACTCTCTAGACCTAATACTCACAAAATGTTTCAGGTAAGCATGGGCCATTTCATGAGCTAACACACTGGCAAGTGCGTCATCTGTCTGAAGGTTGGAGATAAAATTGCTGGTCATGTAAAGATGCCCACTCTACAACACAATTTAGTTATTTTTTGCTTGAAGGAAAGAAAACTGTCAAAACTGCAAGAAAGTCAGATTACTAGAGGATCTATTTTGCATAACCTCAATAATATATGTACATGTATATACACCAACTATTGTTGTATATTGTTCACTTTAATCGCTGTCTATAAATATAACAATGTAAAAAGGTGTCCGTGTACAAGTGTTTCGGTATGTCTACTTTCATGTTGGCCTATTTCCATTATGCTGATAGAGTTGAAACCTATCATAGACGAAGCTATTGGATCAAAGATATGTAATATTGAGTTATATTATGTAATATTCTATTATATGATGTAATATTCTATTATATGATGCAATATTGTATTATGTTATGTAATATTGTATTATATTATGTAACATTAAAATACATAATGTAGTGATGTATTACATTATGTGATATTTTATTATATTATGTGATATTTTATTATATTATGCAACATTGTATTACATTATGTAATATTGTATTACATTATGTAATATTGTATTATATTATGCAATATTGTATTATATTACATAATATTATAGTTTAGATTTACCATCAGTTCTCTAATTGAAGAATTTGCTTTTTATTAAATAAACCGCTAAAAACAACGTTTTGAAAAAACATGATTGCTGGAGTTTCAAATAAGTAACCCTATATGGATAACTCTATATGGATAACTCTATATGGAAAACTCTTTATGGATAACTCTATATGGATAACTCTATATGGATAACTCTATATGGATAACTCTATATGGATAACTCTATATGGATAAATCTATATGGATAACTCTATATGGACAACTCTATATGGATAACTCTATATGGATAACTGTATATGGATAACTCTATATGGATAACTCTATATGGATAACTCTATATGGATAACTCTATATGGATAAATCTATATGGATAACTCTATATGGACAACTCTATATGGATAACTCTATATGGATAACTGTATATGGATAACTGTATATGGATAACTCTATATGAATAACTCTATATGGATAACTCTATATGGACAACTCTATCTGGATAACTCTATATGGATAACTCTATATGAATAACTCTATATGGATAACTCTATATGGATAACTCTATATGGATAACTCTATATGAATAACTCTATATGGATAACTCTATAGGGATAACTCTATATGGATAACTCTATAGGGATAAGTCTATATGGATAACTCTATACGAATTATGGCTGCAATAACTTTCATCAAGGGTGTGTCAAGGCCAACATCTTCCCTAGCCCTATGTTTTTGCAAATTAGATTTGTCTGCAAGAATGGCTGCAGCACGCAATGCAGTGCATTGAGTCTTGACTTTAAACATAGAGTTGATTGAAACTTGTGCCATCCCATTACTTTCTTGTTTCATCTATCAATTTGAGCAGGAAATGAAGAAATGAATGGAAAGGTGCAGAGGTGAGAATAAGTCTAATGATGGACAAGGCAGCGGCAGAACAGGGCAGTGGCAGTACAGGGCAGTGGCAAAACAGAGCAGGGGTAGAACGGGGCAGTGGTAGAACAGGGCAGGGGTAGAACAGGGCAGGGGTAGAACAGAACAGGACAGTGACAGAACGGGGCAAGGGTAAAACAGGACAGTGGTAGAACCTGATAGGGGTAAAACAGGGTAGGGTTGGAGCAGGGCGGGGGTAGAAGAGGTCGTGGTTAGAGCAGGGTGGGGGTAGAACAAAGTGAAAGTGATGAATAGAGCGGGCTGGAGGGGGGATGGGGGAGGGAAGGAGATAAGTGGTTTGGGTATTTGACTGCGATGGGTATTGTTGTTAGTATGGCAGATACCTTATAGTATAGTATATAGCTGGCATATACTTTATAGTATAGTATATAGATGGCATATACTTTATAGTATAGTATATAGATGGCATATACCTTATAGTATAGTATATAGATGGCATATACTTTATAGTATAGCATATAGATGGCATATACCTTATAGTATAGTATATAGATGGTATATACTTTACAGTATAGTATATAGATGGCATATACCTTATAGTATAGTATATAGATGGCATATACTTTATAGTATAGAGTATAGATGGTATATACTTTATAGTATAATATATAGATGGCATATACCTTATAGTATAATCTATAGATGGCAGATACTTTATAGTGTAGTATATAGATGGCATATACTTTATAGTATAGTGTATAGATGGCATATACTTTATAGTATAGTGTATAGATGGCATATACTTTATAGTATAGTGTATAGATGGCATATACTTTATAGTATAGTATATAGATGGCATATACTTTATAGTATAGTGTATAGATGGCATATACTTTATAGTATAGTGTATAGATGGCATATACTTTATAGTATAGTGTATAGATGGCATATACTTTATAGTATAGTATATAGATGGCATATACTTTATAGTATAGTGTATAGATGGCATATACTTTATAGTATATAGATGGCAGACTTTATAGTATAGTGTATAGATGGCATATACTTTATAGTATAGTATATAGATGGCATATACTTTATAGTATAGTGTATAGATGGCATATACTTTATAGTATAGTGTATAGATGGCATATACTTTATAGTATATAGATGGCAGACTTTATAGTATAGTGTATAGATGGCATATACTTTATAGTATAGTATATAGATGGCATATACTTTATAGTATAGTGTATAGATGGCATATACTTTATAGTATATAGATGGCAGACTTTATAGTATAGTGTATAGATGGCATATACTTTATAGTATAGTATATAGATGGCATATACTTTATAGTATAGTATATAGATGGCATATACTTTATAGTATAGTGTATAGATGGCATATACTTTATAGTATATAGATGGCAGATACTTTATAGTATAGTATATAGATGGTATATACTTTATAGTACAGTATATAGATGGTATATACTTTATAGTACAGTATATAGATGGCAGATACTTTATAGTATAGTATATAGATGGTATATACTTTATAGTATAGTATATAGATGGTATATACTTTATAGTATAGTATATAGATGGTATATACTTTATAGTATAGTATATAGATGGTATATACTTTATAGTACAGTATATAGATGGCATATACTTTATAGTATAGTATATAGATAGCATATACTTTATAGTATAGTATATAGATGGTATATACTTTATAGTATAGTATATAGATGGTATATACTTTATAGTATAGTATATAGATGGTATATACTTTATAGTATAGTATATAGATGGTATATACTTTATAGTACAGTATATAGATGGCATATACTTTATAGTATAGTATATAGATGGCATATACTTTATAGTATAGTGTATAGATGGCATATACTTTATAGTATAGTGTATAGATGGCATATACTTTATAGTATAGTATATAGATGGTATATACTTTATAGTACAGTATATAGATGGCATATACTTTATAGTATAGTATATAGATGGCATATACTTTATAGTACAGTATATAGATGGCATATACTTTATAGTATAGTGTATAGATGGCATATACTTTATAGTATAGTGTATAGATGGCAGACTTTATAGTTTATCTGATATTGGTTTTTCAATGTCACATTTCTCTCAGAATAGTACTCAATTACTAGAGTAAAAGTTGAATTATGTCACAAGAAATAAAGTAGTCTAAAGTAAGCTGTTGTTACTATTACTTTTATATACCAGCAGCCCGCCAGCAGGTATAGTTCCAGGATAGAAACTCATGTTAAAATAAATAGCATTATCTAACGATTACCTGAGATCTCCAACTCAATATATCAACCTGGGAGGAGCTGGGAGGCAGTGACTCTGTAGGGACAAACAACTACTGAGTCGCCTATGTGGTGTGGTACAGAGATGTTGAGTAGGAGTGTTTAGTATGTATGTGGTACAGAGATGTTGAGTAGGCATGTTTAGTATGTATGTGGTACAGAGCTGTTGAGTAGGAGTGTTTAGTATGTGGTGTGGTGCAGAGCTGTTGAGTATGAGTGTTTAGTATGTATGTGGTACAGAGCTGTTGAGTAGGAGTGTTTAGTATGTATGTGGTACAGAGATGTTGAGTAGGAGTATTTAGTTTGTATGTGGTACAGAGATGTTGAGTAGGAGTGTTTAGTATGTATGTGGTACAGAGATGTTGAGTAGGAGTGTTTAGTATGTATGTGGTACAGAGATGTTGAGTAGGAGTGTTTAGTATGTGGTGTGGTACAGAGATGTTGAGTAGGAGTGTTTAGTATGTGGTGTGGTACAGAGATGTTGAGTAGGAGTGTTTAGTATGTATGTGGTACAGAGATGTTGAGTAGGAGTGTTTAGTATGTGGTGTGGTACAGAGCTGTTGAGTAGGAGTGTTTAGTATGAGTAGTAATATATGAGCAGATCTCCCTACCAAGTGTTTTTTTGTGGATTAGACCTTGGGGTTGAGACAATGGGTTACGGCGTTGGATGAATTCGCCGAGTTTATATTGTATTTTACTTGAGGGGTATTTGAGTGGCATTTGAGTGGCATTTAAGTGGCATTTGAGTTTTGATTAGTTTTTTACTTAATTTGAACTTATATGGCATATAGATTTTGAATGTATGGCATTCAAGTTTTGATAACTTTTTTACATAACTCGAACTCATATGGTATCTTGAGAGAGAGGGGAGAGGAGAGAGGAGAGAGGAGAGATGGGAGATGAGAGAGGAGAGAGAGAGAGAGAGGAGAGAGATTTTTTAGTTTTCTATACATTCATGTATATATGGTTAGTTATGTGCATATTTATGGCTATATTTATATCTACATAGAGAGAGGAGATATATCTACATTGAACAAATATATTGATCAAAAATGAAAATTATATGATTATATACCTGATTACATAATAAGTAGGGAAAATCTTCTGGAGAGAGGGGAGAGGAGAGATGAGAGAGGAGAGAAGAGAGAGGAGAGATTTTTTTTAGTTTTTTATACATTTATGTATATATGGATAATTATGTACATATTTATGGATATATTTACATTTACATCATTGAATAATATACATTTATTACATAATAAGTATATTAAATGCTATAAAATATGTTGGAAAATTACCAAATTAGATCTCTAGATGGTTAAAATCTACAGTATTTGGGAAATAACTGCAAGAGAGGAGAGAGGAGTATTTGGTAGAGGAGAGAGTATGTTGAGAGAGAGGAGAGATAAAAAGAGGAGATATATCTACATTGAATAAATACAGTGATTAAAAATGAAACAATATGTGAATATATACATTTATTGTGTAATAAGTAGGGAAAATCTCATACAATATAGCTAGAGTCAGTAAATATTAAATAATACAAACTTAGGAAGGAAGACTTCTGTTCTATGTACTTTTGATTCCATAATGAACTAAAATAAAAAGTTATGTATTAGTATAGAATGGTTAAACAGAAAGTTAAAACAACTACAAACTCTTACTAAATAGTACTTTTTTATTAATTATTACCTTATCATCAAAAATTGACTGTTAATCGGATGTTTTTGTAGCTTTTCGTGTCTTACGTTGTTGAGTCCTTACCCTTCTAGCTTGTCTTTGAGCGGACTGTCGCTGCATGTTTCTTCTTTTTAGAGCAAGTTCTTTACGAGCACACTCGATAGAAATTGGTGTGTTTACCTGTTGTAGTTGATATTGTCGTTGTTGTAATACATAATGTAATCTCTGAATATCTGACGTAACATCATTCCCTAAGAGCTTTAATGTTAGAAAAGATTCAGTTCGAAAACTATTTAGCTGCTCTATCAAGTCTTTCTGTATGAATTTACAATTTTTTGAGATAATTCGCACTCTCTCTTCAATTTTCTTATTGCATATGTTTTGTAGAAGTATCAAGTCCTCTTGAGTCAAAGATTTAGGCTGAGTTTCTGATTCTGTGTTGTTAACTATTTCCATTTTTTGTCATTGAATCTGAAAAAAACAAAAAAACAGATGATTAATTTTGTTCAGTTGTTTTAGTATAATAAATAATATATGAGTAAAAACTGTAATTTATTAAGTTTTTACCTTGATGCTCTTCTAATAGCTGTAGTAGATGTTGCTTCTCTGATAGCTGTTGTAGAACTGGATGCTTTCTGTGTGAAAACTATGGTTCTTATATAGCTAAAGTTGTACTGATTAAACCCTATGAACACCATCTCGTGTCAATCTCTATGAATCAACATTTGTTCACGCGAAGGAAAGTCAATGCTTTCGCGGGAATAAATAAATAATTTTCACGCGAATACAAACCAATGCTTTCGCGGGAATAAATAAGCTATTTTCAGGCGAATGGAAACCGTTGCTTTCGCGGGAATAAATAATTTATTTTCACGCGAATAGAAACCAATGCTTTCGCGGGAATAAAGAATTTCTTTTCACGCGAATGGAAACCAATTCTTTCGCGGGAATAAATAATTTATTTTCACACGAATAGAAACCAATGCTTTCGCGGGAATAAATAATTTATTTTCACGCGAATAGAAACCAATGCTTTCGCGGGAATAAATGATTTTATTTCCCGCGGATGAAAGTCAATGTTGTCGCGGGAATAAATACTTTATTTTCACGCGAATGGAAACCGTTGCTTTCGCGTGAAAATAAAGTATTTATTCCCGCGAAAGCAACGGTTTGTATTCGCGTGAAAATAAAAGTATTTATTCCCGCGAAAGCAACGGTTTGTATTCGCGTGAAAATAAAGTATTTATTCCCGCGAAAGCAACGGTTTGTATTCGCGTGAAAATAAAGTATTTATTCCCGCGAAAGCAACGGTTTGTATTCGCGTGAAAATAAAGTATTTATTCCCGCGAAAGCAACGGTTTGTATTCGCGTGAAAATAAAGTATTTATTCCCGCGAAAGCAACGGTTTGTATTCGCGTGAGAATAAAGTATTTATTCCCGCGAAAGCAACGGTTTGTATTCGCGTGAAAATAAAGTATTTATTCCCGCGAAAGCAACGGTTTGTATTCGCGTGAAAATAAAGTATTTATTCCCGCGAAAGCAACGGTTTCCATTCGCGTGAAAATAAAGTATTTATTCCCGCGAAAGCAACGGTTTCCATTCGCGTGAAAATAAAGTATTTATTCTCGCGACAACATTGACTTTCATCCGCGGGAAATAAAATCCTTTATTCCCGCGAAAGCATTGGTTTCTATTCGCGTGAAAATAAAATATTTATTCCCGCGAAAGCAACGGTTTCCATTCGCGGAAAATTAAATCATTTATTCCCGCGAAGGCAACAGTTTGCATTCGTGTGAAAATAAAGTACTTATTCCCGCGAAAGAATTGGTTTCTATTCGTGTGAAAATAAATTATTTATTCCCGCGAAAGCATTGGTTTCTATTCGCGTGAAAATAAAATATTTATTCCCGCGAAAGCAACGGTTTCCATTCGCGTGAAAATTATTTAGTTATTCCCGCGAAAGCATTGGTTTGTATTCGCGTGAAAATAATTCATTTATTCCCGCGAAACAATTGACTTTCCTTCGCGTGAACAAATGTTGATTCATAGAGATTGACACGAGATGGTGTTCATAGGGTTTAATCAGTACAACTTTAGCTATATAAGAGCCATCGTTTTCACACAGAAAGCATCCAGTTCTACAGCGACTAACAGAGGAGCAACATCTACTACAGCTATTAGGAGAGCAACAAGGTAAGAAGCACTAAAATAATTATTTGTTTTTAATTAATTGAAACATCTAGGTTTTTGAATCTTAGTTTTTAAAAACAATCTTTTAATAAAACAATAGTTTCAGTATATTTACATCATTAAACTAAGTTCTTTTACTTTTTGCAGGTATGATGACATCACACTCCAAAGCACTTCCTAAGCTCCATATTGAACCAATCACAGCTACCAACAACACTAACGCTATTTCCACTACAACCATCATTTCCACCACCAACGACATTCACATTGATGATAGAAGATCCAATCCTAACACCTTTAATGATACATCTTCTCGCTCAAACACCAATGCTCATGCTGATATAGCAATGAACCATCATGTAGTTTCAGCTGACTCTCCTTTGAGTCCCACACCGGACTACACATATCTGCATGAGAACAGTGAAGTCAAACGAACGGAGGATATCAAAAAACCGACAGTGACATTATCTCAAGCTTCAATTTCCTTTTTATTCAGCAACAGCAAGAATAATACCGTAAACAAACTTAGAGAGTTTGAATTGCTCGAGATGGGTGGAATAATGACAGGAGCTATGCAGAAAGGAATGTTGGAAATCGGAAATTTTGTGAGTTTGTTGGATTTACCAATTCCTACGATATTGGAGGTTTTCGATGTTAATTACGTTGAAGATTATGGTATATTGGACTATGAATATGTTTTAAAAAACAATCATCGAATTCGAGTCAAGTCACTGATTGACAAAGAACTTACGGTGGAGCTACAGGAACTTGATCTCGGCTCTTCACAAATCCTAGTGTACATGGGAAAGCTAGAAGAAAATCAACCCGATCTACGTATTGTAGGAGATAATCATCGTCATCAAGGGCTAAAACAACGAGTTATAGCCAAAATCTTGAGAAAAAAATCATTGAAACAGTTGCAAGCATACTTTGATATCATCACTTTCGATAATATTCCTGTCAACACTCTTCTGACATTCACTAGACTTTCAGTTTGGAAAAATTTGAAGTCGAAGCAGCGAAAACGAAAACAAGATACATCGCCTTTACGTATCACTCACACTGTCACTTACAGATACATGATGAATGACGGATCTTTGATGACTGGGAAGATTGTTGTCCCTCCTGAGAACGTTTTGAAGATCAAAAATCATGAATGTGGTATGATCCACTATAAAAGTACGATGACAACTGAAAGCGGCACAAAGAAACACATTCTCACGATTCTGAGTGTTGAAGAAGCTTTGATGCTTCTATCTACTTCAAGTGAAAAAGAAGGAATAGCTTTCAGACTTTCTCTATTTGATGATGCTGAGCTGATGAAAAGTTATGACGATGATGTTGCTGCTGATGATGCTGCTGATGATGATGATGATGATGATGATGATGACGATGATAACATCGATGCTTATACCGATGAAGAAGATGATAATATGACGGATGATGACTCTAAGAACAAAAAATTTGAGGAAAAAGATGAAGTTGTCGACAATGTTAGTGAGAAAAGCAACGAAGATGATGACAATCACATTTCAAGCGAAGCTAGCAGGATTTCAATATCGGAAATTTAATTAAGGTATGTTAATCTTCACTAGTAATAAGTAACTACTAATAGACGTATTTTTTACCATAGTATAATGTAGTTGTTATAACGACATCTATGTATGCTTTTAGATAGAATACGTGTACAAGTGAATGACCGTCGACTCGCCAAAATCTATCAGCAACAACTCATGAACATTAAATTACATATTATTTGTATTGTGCAATAATTTGTATATATTTAGTGTAATAAAGTATTTTATTCATATTTAACATTAGTTATTTAGCCAATTTGTAAAACTTTCGGGGCTACAACTCTAAAATGTTACAAAAATTTCAATGTTCCGACACAAAAATAAATATTTCAAGTTATCGTCTCATTTTTCAAAAATGTTAAGACAACTCCCATTTATAATTTCTAAACTTCGTTTTTGAAAAAATATGTAAAAGTTGTCGGCACATTGTGTCAAAATGATAAGACAACTCCGCTTTTGCACAAAAAATTGTGAAAAATGTTTTATAATTTGTTTGAGAAACCAAAACAGTAGAAGACTTTTTACAACCGCAAGCATTATACTTTAGGTTTTACAATTTTGTGAATTGGGTGTTGATAGTTTGTCACGATATGACATAATAATTAAGTAATTATAGTCTTTTTCATAACAATGCTATAGATTCAGTAATACAGATGTGAAATTTACTGTTTCATCACTTGAATGCAGTATGAAGGTAGTTGATGTAATATTTATTTTGTAATATTATGCAAAGTAATACAGTAAGAATGAAGCATATGGAGTTCTCAACCACAAAACAAATAAAAATAATGCATTAGGGTAAACTAATGACAGAACAATTTTACATGAAGTGTATACATGTGAATAAAGTATTCATAAAAACACAGACTATTGTCTGTATATATAATATATATATAGAGAGTATTTATAAAAAACAGCCTATTAACTATATATTTTGTGGTAAGAAATTGTAAAATAGGATAGTTGCATAAAGTCTATGGTAAACTAATGACAGAACATTTTTTACATGAAATGTATTCATAAAAACACAGACTATTGTCTGTATATATAATATATATATATATATATAGAGAGAGTATTTATAAAAAAACATCCTATTCACTATATATTAGTAGTAATATATGAGCAGATCTCCCTACCAAGTGTTTTTTTGTGGATTAGATCTTGGAGGTTATGCAATGGGTTACGACGTTGGATGGATTCGCCGAGTTTATATTGTATTTTATCTGAGGGGTACTTGAGTGGTACTTGAGTGGCATTTAAGTGGCATTTGAGTTTTGATTATTTTTTTACTTGATTTGAACTTTATGGCATATAGATTTTGAATGTATGGCATTTAAGTTTCGATAACTTTTTCGATAGCTATATATATATTTATGTACATTGAATAGAAATTAAATATTATATGGTTGTATATATTAGAGTTTATGTTCTTGAAAAAGCCATAACATAACTTCAAACGAAGTAATAGATGAATATAAACATTCATCTGTTTGAATATAGCGTAAAATAATAGGTTTAAACTTGAGCATTAGTTCTTCACTCCATTGGGCTTTAACTAATCTTTGTGTGAGATCTTGATCCCATACCTTTTTCTTAATTTTTTTTAAAAAATGGTTAATATTTACGATTTTAGACATTTTCAAAACTGTCTCAAAATTGTTTTGAATTGTTAGTTTTAATAATGTTTTCTGATTGTCAGCATTCTGGTGTAATGAATGTGGTTGGTACTGTATGGATAGCTCTCCGTATAAAGATGCTAAAGTTAGCAAATGCTGTGTTATACAGAATAACACAGCTTGCAATGTTAATGGATATTTCGCATTTTCCTGCACGGCTACATTTTCTTTGATATACTGGTGATAAATCTCTGGGAGGAAGTCTGTTATTGTATATGGCTTTGAACTCATAATGAACTAAAATAAAAAAGTTATGTGTTAGTATAGGATGATTAAACAGTGTTGTAAAATAATTACATTTTAGCTTCGATTAAAATAGTTTTTTTATTAATTCTTACCTTATCACCAAGAAAGTTGTAGCAGTTGATGAATCAGTTGTAGTAGTTGATGAAATCAGCTGTAGTAGTCGATGTTTCATTGCTGGAGAGAATGATTTCTATGTAGAGAGAGCTGTTCTTATATAGTATAAGCCACTCCTACTCATTTAGCTTATAACCATTAAAAACACTCACGCGAAAACTCTATCAGAATAGTGTTATTCGCGTGAAATATCCCTGTTTTATTCGCGTGAAAATTATTTTTTTTACTCCCGCGAAAGCAATGGTTTCTATTCGCGTGAAAATAAAACTATTTATTCCCGCGAAAACATTGGTTTGTATTCGCGTGAAAATAAAACATTTATTCCCGCGAAAGCAACGGTTTCCATTCGCGTGAAAATAAACTATTTATTCCCGCGAAAACATTGGTTTGTATTCGCGTGAAACTGAAATATTTATTCCCGCGAAAGCAACGGTTTCCATTCGCGTGAAAATGAAGTATTGATTCCCGCGAAAGCTTTGGTTTGTATTCGCGGGAAAATAAAATTTCTATTCCCGCGAAAGCAACGGTTTCCATCCGTGTGAAAATAAATTATTTATTCCCGCGAAAACATTGGTTTGTATTCGCGTGAAAATAAACTATTTATTCCCGCGAAAACATTGGTTTGTATTCGCGTGAAAATAAAATATTTATTCCCACGAAAGCAACGGTTTCCATTCGCGTGAAAATAAACTATTTATTCCCGCGAAAACATTGGTTTGTATTCGCGTGAAAATAAAATATTTATTCCCGCGAAAGCAACGGTTTCCATTCGCGTGAAAATGAAGTATTGATTCCCGCGAAAGCTTTGGTTTGTATTCGCGGGAAAATAAAATTTCTATTCCCGCGAAAGCAACGGTTTCCATCCGTGTGAAAATAAATTATTTATTCCCGCGAAAACATTGGTTTGTATTCGCGTGAAAATAAAATGTTTATTCCCGCGAAAGCAACGGTTTCCATTCACGTGAAAATAAATTATTTATTCCCGCGAAAACATTGGTTTTTATTCGCGTGAAAATAAAATGTTTATTCCCGCGAAAGCAACGGTTTCCATTCGCGTGAAAATAAATTATTTATTCCCGCGAAAACATTGGTTTGTCTTCGCGTGAAAATAAAGTATTCATTCCCGCGAAAGCAACAGTTTCCATTCGCGTGAAAATTAAATGTTTATTCCCGCGAAAGCATTGGGTTGTATTCGCGCGAAAAAATGTTGATTCATAGGATTTAATCAGTGCAACTTTACCTATTTAAGAGCCACTGTTTTCACACAGAAAGCATCCAGTTCTACAACAGCTAGCGGAGAAGCAACATCTACTAAATCTTTCATTGCAACAACTAGGAGCTCATCTTCTTTATAAAGGTAAGAGTAAAAATATTTATTTTTTGTTAGCTAACACTACTAGCTGAAGGTTTATGACCTTTATGATCTTTTAAAATTAATTACGAAAAATTAAACAAAATGTTTTGTTTTTTAGAATGAATACTCAAGACGAAGGAAGTCAATCGATGAATGAAGAAGCAGGATCCCAGCAAACCCTTTCCCCATCACCTTCTCCTATCTTTGATATGGCAGAAAGTCAATTGGTGGTTGATGAACCAGAATCCCAACAAGATTTTACTTCATTCATATCTCCTACTAACAAGCTGTCTTCAAAAAGAACATCGATGAGGAAACGATCTTTTATTGATTTGACAAAAGATGATAATGAAACTGTCTCGAAGTGCAAAAAACTAGTTTTGACGGGTGTTGGAGATGAAACGCTTTTTCGTCACACCAGAATACCCTTTCAAGATGCTGGAAGTAATGAACTAACCACTCTCACCTACAAGAGCGCTGGGTTAATAAACTCTCTCTCTCCAGATAGTCTAGAAAAACTTGAAGAATCCATGGAAATCCGCGAACTACCAGTACCAACAGTTATGGAGGTGTTGTCTGTTGAATTTCGTGATGAATCAAAGTGCACCATGATTTACAACTACCGAAAGGATAAGAAGATAACTCGGGTGAAGAGTGATGTTTCAACCGAAATAGGACTGCTTGTTAATAAAGCTAAGCAAACACGTCCAATTGTTTTAATTTATATGGGAGAAGGAAAGACAGGAGATGTGATTTTTCGTACTGCTGAATCTCATGGATGTAATCGAAAGATCAACGATCCATTCAACTCATTGTATGGCAAGAGTTTGAGACAAATACAGGCTTATTTCAGTGTTGCTCACCTACACGATTTTCCGACAGGGAGTGTTATAGCTTATGAGAATCCTGGAATGCTAAGAAAATGTGATACTCGTTGGAACAAGACTGCCGATGTTATAGTGGCTAATTACAGATGTATGGTGAAAGGGGAGCTATTGATTGGAGATCTTAGCATCCCTGCGCAAATAGCTTCATCTGTGGTGGCGGAAAAAAGTGGTGTAATCGTATTCAGAGGACTGAAACAAAATACGAACAACATGGTTTCCTACGACATCATTCTACTCTCAGCTCTTCAAGCTTTCATTCAAGTCTCAGAACTGTTTGATACTTCGCTACATCACACCTGTCTCTCCTACTTTGATGAAAATGAAAAAGAGAATTGTCCAGAACAGCATATCAGAGTCTTAATCGATAACACAAAGGATGTGACTCGTCTTCTATGATGGTAAGTTTCATATCTATTTAAAGAAAGATCTGAAGTATTTTTGTAAAATTAATTCATATAACTATGTATGATAGAGTCATTAGTTACTATGTCTTTTAGATATAACTAAAGAGCGCTCCTGAGGAAGAAAATGAGAAGATCTTATTTACTTCTTGCTTGAAACATTACAAAATAATAGTTTTTATAGGTTCTGTAGTGTTTAGCACAAATAATGAGATAAGTTGTATTTTATTCATTATATTTGTTATATCAAATAAAAATCAATTATAATAATTTATTTTAACAATTTACTTAGTAAATTAGTTCCTTGTATATGTACACCATCTATTCCTTCTACTGTATTATCTTCTATGAACTCGAAGTTAGGATAGGTCTGTATGATAAATCTCCGTATTGAGTGATCTCTCATCTCACTATCTCCTATGTCTCGTAAACTTCTAACAATTTCATCCATACTCCATCCTCTACTTCTCAGTAAACAAAAGTATATACAATAGTCGCCACATACAGTTGACAAAAAATTTTGTAGTTGTGTTTCATTACTTCGTATTGTTTCATATCCTCCATGAATACTTAGTATTTCATTTACATCCGGATAAAAGGAAACAGAACGTCCAAACGAGTCAAAAAAATCCACCTCTGAATCATTAGCGTACACAGCCAACCAATGCTCTCCGGGTTGATGAGAATAATGGGTGTTGAATACGAAACATCCTGTTGGAAAATTGCAAATTTGCTTCCAAAACTGTTCTCTAGCTCCAACATGAATCCCTACGCTTTGACATAAAACGCCTGAAGATAAGATCGAATGAATTTGTATGGTATTCATCTGTAACTTTCTGTTTAAAGCACTGCGTCACCTCCGATAGTTAATTGAAGAATGCTATCCATCTCCAACACACCGTCTTTTACAAAGTATGCTACCAGGGATAATCCATCCGTCGTGTTAGCGCTAAAACGAATTTCCACACTTGTTGTGACATTTTTCATAGAGTGAAAACCTTCTTTAAGAAAATCACCAGTCAAATCAAATCCATAAAGTGTAGTACCATCAAGGTATTGTTCTTTCGTAATACCAAGACTATCGCCTTCAAGCAAAGTTCCGGTAGCGTGTAGAAACTGATGATATTCTCTTCCAAAAATTCCTCTAGCATAATTTGGTTCAAATCTCCTTCCAATTGGACAATCACCAACTCTCAATACAATACTATCAACACTAGCATGCTGCATTCTATATGGATTCAAGGTGAAACGTCCGTTCATTGCGTTGTGATTAACTAAACCTAAATAAATTTGTTTAGGTTTTTGTTTGTTTTCTTCCAAAGTGACGTCGATCTGCGCAACACCAGCACGAATTCCATATAGTTTTATCCGTTTTCGATCAACAGGATAAATGTAGTTGTGACCTTCCAATGCCAAACTGAGTTGGGAGTTTTGTATTGTAGGATTCACCTTAACTTTACAAAGATGAAGTTCAAATTTATCAATTCTAATCTTCGCCCCTCCTGCAGGCGACTCATTCGCAGCAAACAAAGCTAGTTTGGCAGAGGCACGCTCAAACTCCAGCTGCATAGTAGGACCTGGTATTATTAGTTTTTTCTGCTGAAATAATGTGAGATGAGGTTTTCCAGTTAATTCTATTGTCTTTCCACCTATGATTAGAGCTCTCCTCTTTTTCTTATCAGCGGTTTTGTGATCAGTACCGTCTTTGCTAGTTGAATCATCATACAACCATCCTTCCATCTTACCTTGATATTTCTTTCTTTCTGCACTGTTTTCGAGTAGTTGTGAAAAGTAGGAGCGTAAACCGTAGTTGTTAGCGTATTCAACAGTGGTTCCTTCTATCGACATTTTCAACTCACTGAATAATGCATGCATTGAATCCCCCATCCACACAACCGCATCATCATCATTACCTGCAATATCGGCTCCATCATCTTGAACAACCGTGGCTTCAACTTGCAGAAACGAGTTGTAAAGATCTGTGTAATGTTCAGTGCTCCCTGACAAGGTTAACTCAATACTACCATAAGGATCTAACCTATCAGGTCTGATGACAACATATTCCGATCTTTCTACCGATATGTTTGTTGGTTCCGTAGCAAATACATCCAACGTTGGATTTATGTTGTAGGAAGAACCTTCCAACTTATTACCTGTTGTTCCATTTAGACTAGCCATCTTTTGCGAGTGATGAATGCTTGAAGCGTTACCGCTTAATGAATATAGATATCAAGCTCAGCTGTCTTTATACCGGATTCTACTGCTATTAAAATATACCACGATTACCAACACCTCTCCTCTTCTTTCCACCTCTTGTTTTTCTCCTTTTCATTCTATCTGGACGGACTGCTTTGAGCACATCTCCCCCCAGATCATTCAACTCTGCCAATCCCCTCTTCTTTGCTGACGCTGCAAAACTTTGACCATCGATGACATCACGCGCTACATTTCCACCTACAGACAATGCTCTTTTCCCCAAACTAATTGCTCCTCTTTTCAGCATTGGTGCTGCAGATTTAAGTAAACTTGAAAAAATACTACCAAGTCCATTTCCTCTCATATTAGGCATCACTCGTCGTCCACTATACACTCCAATTCCATTTCCAGCTTGCATCTTGTAGTACTCATCAAAAAAATCTTTTGAATCCTCAGGGGTGTATCGTACCAAACTCATTATAATTCTTTCTCTCTATAGTGAACCGTCAACACAACCTTTCCACCATCAAATGGTATTCGTTGACCGTCGTCACTCGTTATAAGTACTTTAATCATATCACTATTTAGTGATGAAGCCTCAACATAGTGAGGATTTTTAAATTCTTGATACACAACACTATTCTTCTTTCCTTGAACTGGAACTACTCTCAATAAAGGTACATTCGTATCTCCTACCATTCTATTATCAACAATGTTGGAATAAACATACAGGGATGTTAAACCGGAATTTATATCAGGGGGTGTGATATTATTGTATCTACCACGAGGGTATGTAGTTTTTGATTCAAATCCAAAAATATATGCTATATCTTTGGAAAAGCTTATGGTAGTATCAGGATCACTGTTAGTTAGTAAAGCGGTGTTGGTGATCTTGTTGTAGGAGATGGCGAATTTCTTGTCTAAATCCATTTCATTCATTCTCTTTCGTATAATCTCCTCCAACTCCTCTATACTATCATATCTTCCATTACCGATTAGGATGAAGGACTTTTCGCTTTTACCGGAGACATTAGTCTTTTCTAGATATATTTTCCCTTCGGTAACATTTTTCCAATTATTAGAATAAGTCATATCTAGCAGAGCTACCTCCCATTTACCACCATTGATAACCAAATATTTATACAGTCTCACTGTAAATTCGGAATTGTTATTATCAGGAAACTCTTCACCACTAGAGTTTGAGGGTAAAGTTATCAGCATCGACATTTTCCCAACGTATGATGATTATATCAAGCGTTGTTTCCTTATAAACTATTCATCTACCCACTCATTGAACTTTTCTCCATAACCTAACCACTTAACCAGAATCTGTCTTTTACCTCTTCTCATTCTTCTTCCCAGTATCTTTTCAATTCTGAAAATCGTGGGTTTTTTTACTTTTTGCAACTCTTTTTCGTAAAAGGTGCCATCAATCATCTCCTCAGCTAAATCTTTCACCCTATATACAACAGGTTTTTCATCAATAAGTACATCGGTGATTATAAAAATCTCAATCGTCCAATTCGGGGTGTATCCTCTTTCAAACACTCCTCTTGCCTTACTTATTCTCACATAATCCCCAACCTTTAGTTTTGCTTCTTGAGTTAAACTATGTTCACCTCCTTCATACACACGATTCCATACAAGTTCTTGATTTTGAAAATTCACATCATTTGGTCTCATACCTATAGCACCATGAATTGTGTTGTTGTATGCATTAACCATTTCTGGTAAAACATCAATGTATCTATCATCATCTTTATATGTCAAATATCTATATATCTTCTCTTTTAAAGTTCTGTTAAAACGCTCCACCATTGATGCCTTTATCGTTTCATTTTCGGTTGTAAAGCGCTTGATCTTTTTTTCCGCCAGCAGAGTCTTGACATTGACGTTGTCAAACTCTTTACCTTTATCAGATTGTAAAGCTTTATAGTTTTCCCCTTCTAGTATTCTTCTCAATCCTCTTGCTACTACTGGTCCTGATTTGTTGATGAGCGGCACAGCCCAACCTTTTCTAGATAAAGAATCAATAGCAGTCAGTAAAAATGCTGTATTATTATTTTCATCTCTTCGAGATCGAACATCCATCAAATCTACCTGTAGCTGCTCCCCTATTCCAGCTACAATTGTAGGACGACGCTTAAACTTGGTTACAACTTTTTTATGTAACGTGTAGGCATCCTCACCACTCAACCATTCACGGATTCTTTTTTCTCCCTCTCGTTTTCTACGAGCTTTCAGTAAAGCTCTAGCTCCTCGTAGAGATGTATGTAATGCAGGATTGTAATACAACTCTTTTAGCGTGTCGATGTCCATGAATTAGTACCGGGAACGACCAACTTTTTCTTCTGAGTACGTGTTCGATGCGGGGATTTTCTGACAGTTGTGATTCCTTCATCAGTTAGCAGGCTTTTAAATCTACTGTAATTGGTATTTCCCGATTGTATTTTACCTCCTTCGGTTAGAACGTCTCGTAGTAAAGTTTTGGAAGTCCTAGGATTCAACCAATGTTCTCCAATTTTCAGTCTGTTCTTCTCCGAGTCGAATCTACCAATTTTACTCAGATTATTCAACATTCTGACAGCGATCGTTTGATCACTCTTTTTTGTTGTTAAATCAGCTGCTTTTTTTTCAAAATCTTTTAAATTTTCGCTTTCACTATCGTGCTCATCTTCTCCATCAGTAAGAAATGTACTTCCTAGTAAGGTTGTGTCTTCAGTATCAAACAACCTTCCTTTTATTAATTCCATCCCAATATTATCATCATCATCAACCACTTTCACTGATTCTAACTCATTGTCTTTATCAACATTTGGTGAAAAGACATTAGGTTTATTATCAATAACTGTGCTATTGGCCAAAGGAAAAGTAGACTCTGTCTTTTTTTTCTTAATGAGATTCCAACTATCCTTTTGTGTCTGGTTTTGGTTATTTTTAATCTTTTTGACATCAGACAAATACCTACGTAGGTTTTCAACATTTTCATCTAACTTTTCGTATGAGGATAAGTCAGAATCATAAGCCGTTTCCAGTAGATCATTTCGCTTTCGCTTCATATTTCTCACTGTTATAGCTTCCATAGGATTATAATACAATGGAGGTCTGGTTTTCTCTTCCTTTACCACTGTTTTATCATCCTTTCTTTCTGTTAATCTATAGTATTCATCTTCAGTGAGTATAAAATTACGTCTGGAGAATGTTAAAGGCTGACGATTCATCTTTTTATTGATGATAAAACAGATACAATAGGTGTTATAATAGCATCCAAAAGATTCCCTCTACCACTCTGAATCAAAATTTTACGCTTATCATCAACTCTCCCTCTACCACTAAGTTTATGTAGCTCCTTCTTGTAACGCTGCAACTCAATAAACTGCTCAGAATCAAGAGGAACATTACCTAATATAATATTTTTAACACTTTCTATCAATGATTGAAACAAATCTGAGTTAGCCTTTTCGACTATAGCGATTTTTCCTTTCTTACTCAGATCATCCAGAGCTAAAATCGCCATTCTATTTCGCATCATTCGTGTTGAGAGTTTCATCTTTATCTTCTCCCTCCGCCTAGCACACTTTTAAGTAACCCAGGAACTATATTGCTGATGATAGGTCCTAGTAGAGCGCCTAAAAATCCTCCTTTTTGCAATACAGCTTTCTTATCATCTAACGTTGATTTTCTTACTAAAGCGCTAATATCCTTCACGTTTCGCTGCAACTCATTATACTGAGATGATGTCAATGGTATCGTTCCATTTATAATAGCTTTAGCGCATTCCATTAGAGTCATAATAAACTCCTTTTTGGCTTTGGCTATAACAGACTTTTGAATAGCAAAGGTTGTATTGTTGAGCGATAACAACACAGCTGCATTTTTTGTTAATTTTTTCTCCAAAGCTTTAGACATTATAATGCTTTCGTGTTGCGTCGTTGAATAACAAAATATGATTGAGGTGAAGTGAATAGTAATTGTATTTATATCCTTTTACTTGGGTACATATAATATCATAGGGAGAACTGATGTAAAATTTCCCAATAGTCTATGTTGATCATTCGTTTGTTGAGTCGTATCTATTCGTAAATAAGAGTATGGTTTCTTTGTCGCGTCTTCAAAAGCCTCTTGTACATATTTTATTTTTGATGGAAAACATTGTCGAGCCAAATAGGAAATAGAAGAAGCATCTCTAGGGTTTTTAAAAAGAAAAAAATAATGACTATTCAAGGAAATTGTACGATTTCCTTTTAAAAACAGATTCTGAACAATAAAAAACACACTTATGTTCAAATGATGACTATGTTTTGTATACAAAGCATTAGCATCGGCTTTACCAGAAACTTCATCCATGAGATCATCAATTATCAGCCATCGATTTTTACCATCTCTGGGAAAACTCACTGTTATATCTATCATGCCTTCATGAAAAATCACTCCTGATACATCATCAAAGGCTTTTTGGTAGGCTCCATAACAGTAGTGAATCTCTGTTGGTGGAGGGTGTGCTATAGTCTGACTAGCTTCAATCATTCGAAAAATCGCTTGCGTCTTTCCCGATCCAGTTGGTCCTGCAATCATTGCTGTAAAAGGAGATCGCATCCTCGGGTCATAATCTTCAGGTTTCCCATTCATCATAAAAAGATGTTCATCAATCAACAGTAGTTTCATTTATGGTTCCAACAGGAGAGTTTCTCGCTTTTTGTATTTTTTCCATAGCTTCTTCATACATACTAAACTCAGTAACACCTCCAAAAGTGGAAAGCCCTACGACAAATACCAAAATTATCATAATTATCAACGCTTTACGCTTCATACTCGGTAAAACATCTATCATATCGCGTTCAGTACCATCAATAGTATCAACTTCATTCATCGGTCTCATCTCAACATCATCCTCTGTCGACATCTTAACTTCCAATAACCATACAATCTTATCACGTTTTCATTTATATACAATGTTAAAACTATCAAAAAAATCAAATGCCATACATGCAAAATCTATATACCATATAAGTTCAAATTAAGTAAAATAATAATCAAAACTCGAATGCCACTTAAATGCCGCTCAAATGCCACTCAAGTACCCCTCAAATAAAACACAATATAAACTCGGCGAATCCATCCAACGCCGTAACCCATTGCATAACCTCCAAGGTCAAATCCACAAAAAAACACTTGGTAGGGAGATCTGCTCATATATTACTACTTATATTTTGTGGTAAGAAATTATAAAATAGGGTAGTTGCATAAGACCTATTCCAGAGTCATGATAATATTAAAAAATATAGTGAAATAAAAATTTTAAAACTCACCTAAGAGTGCAGTTAGTACAAGAACTTCTTCTTGAGAAAAGTCTGAGTTTTTCTGCATTTTTCGTCTAATAGATGCTAATTTCAATTTAACACAATCATTAAAACCCTTTTTTTTCAGTCCATCTTTTATATTCAAAATTAATTTAAGTGAAGTTAAATCAATTTTCTTATCATCAATCTTTTGGCTTTCTTTTAAATCTACTTGGGTTTGAGGTTTAACTGTTATAGTATTAGATTCTAAAACACTGGTTTTTGGACTGCACTGTGAACTAGCAACAGAAATTAAGTCATTATTACTTTCTTCAGTTTCTGAAAGATCAGAATCTGAAGATATAAGTGCTCTCATTTTTTTACACTGGTTTTTAATCAAAAGTTTTCGATCTTCAGCAGCAGGTTTTTTAGCTATCGCCAACCATTTACTCCCTAATTCAAAATCTAGAACAATGTTTTCAGAAAAATAACCTTCTATTGGATAGAGATACACTAACGCAAATTTTTTCGGAAAAGTAATATCCATAAGTAATTCAGAATATTTTCTATTAATAAATAAAACCAAATTATTATAACTAGCAATATCAACAATAAAAAACATTTTAGTTTTTAAAATACAACTATGTTGCTGAAGATCTCTCAAAGCTGTATGCGATTTTCCACATAAACAATAATAAATAAACAAGTGAGCACAAAAATGTCTTGAAAGAACTCGGCCAGGCTCATGCAATCCCCCTAATTTAAACTTCTTACCACAAAATATACAAGAGATGTTGTTTTTGTTTCCTTTCAGTGCTTCACTCAACATCTTTGTGCCATATGCGATCAACAGCAATGAGAGCACTGAAAGGAAATACCTAGGGCTTTTGTTATCAATATCTACAAACAAAATAAACAAATTCTCATCATATATAGATAACTTTCTTAAGCATGGTATATGTATATATATATAAAGATAATGCATGTCACTTACACTTAAAACACTCTCTATCTTCTTTTATATTTCCATCTAGAAGACTTAATTCTTTATACTCCCTTAATTCAGGATTCTCTGCTTGAACTAAAATAGAAAATACGAATGTAGTTATGCTATTTTTTTGAAAAAATTCGAAAAATTTTTTATAAATTGAATGAGTATATAGTAAGTAATATTTTCGTCATACTTACATTCAAATGTGTTCCGTTCATAGTACAGGAAGTTTTCATTCTTCCCAACACATTGCTTACTTCCTATGAATCGTGAAGATGCTTTTTCTACAAAAAAATAACATAGTAAATGTAAAGTCATTATTATTGTACCTACAGACAAATTTACATTTTTCATAAAACAGAAAAACTTACTCATAGCAATATGCGTGCTAGCTTCGCTCTTTTCCGTCTTCTCTTCATCTTCAAAACACTCCTCCAACCACCTTAGTGTTTCATCATCGGTAGAACTTAATAAAACAATAAATCAAGATTGTAATTATTTAAAAACTCTATATAATACAGTTGAATATTGAATAATAAAGTTTCAATAATATACTTACATAGCACTGAAATCTATTTCGTCTATATTTAGAACATTTGAGGATGTAGACCTACAAGTAATATATATATATACATTTGTATAAATTTATAAATGTAACTGCAACAAAATTGTAAAAGATAGTATAAATAACTTACTCATTTGTTGTAGGGTTATTGCTAGCCATTGTTGTTTTGCAGAGTAATACTTAAAATGAAGTATAAATGAAAACTGATACTGTTTAAAAAAATAGTTTCTCTTATATACAAAACATTGAAGTCATTTATCAAGATTAATTTGTAGACTGATTTTCTGATTATTACTATGATAAATGATATTGTTTTTTAAAAAAGTGGAAGACGATTAGGAAGTTGGTTAAAAAAAATAGGAAGATAGAGATTAAATAGTTTAATAAGCTTAACCACCACAAACACTCCTGTAAACTGTCTTTCCATCTAGCTAAAATTTTTGAATGTAGAGCGTTGGATAAACAAATTTTACAACCTCTTTTAAATATAACTAGCTAGGATGAAACTTACGTAGTGTAGCTCCATCTTTATATCATCAGACAGTAAATTAAAATGTGAGAGCTCCAATTATAGTTTACAACATTAAGTATGAGTTAGGAATGTAATAAACACTTTAAAGATATCTGATAGCATTTAAATATGTATATGTAACATATGATTTATTAGACAAAACAGCTTCCTAAAAATAGAAAATATACTATGTATGTTGATACATTATTATTTCACACAAAAAACAATGAGATATTTTAAAAAAAGTAACAGTCTAACTAATAAAACAAGTGGATAAAGTCATGCTTTGCTCATGTTTTTTAGATGATAGCGGAGATAGCTAGGATTAAAAGTAAAACCACAAATCCGTTTTGGTGGAAGGCTGTATCTATATTAACTAATATGTAATGAAACAATAAAAAACAGGAGATAGATGCAATCAAGTTCTCTTCCTTTTTAGGTTGAATTCGACCTATAATTCCATCATCTATGGATGTTTGTTGTTTTTGTTTTAAATAGAAATAGCATGATAATAAATAGTGCTTAGGTGTAACTAATGACTTTTCTCGAGCGACACACTTGATATTAAAAAGATCAAAACATATAGGATTAAGCGAGATGATGATTAATGTCTTTTCTGGAATGAGTTTATTAGTAAAATGACACTTGCGGGACACTTGCGCTATATTATAATTAATTACTTTTTAAAAATGACGTGGTAACATTACGTCGACTGAAATAATACCTAAAACGTCTCGCATAAATTTTGATCTGACTGAAAATGGACTGAAAACCTTCAAGGTGTGTAAAAATTATCGTAACTCGCTATAGCGGATATTCTAAGAAATATTTATTTTCTCGTCGGTAACTTGACGTAAAATATTTTGTAACGGATGTCACATGATCTCAATCGCTTTTTTTCAACTTAAACACTTAGTTACTCGTAAACATTTGATACTCGCTTGATTTCTTTGATAACAGTAATATCCCAATTGTGTTTATCGTAAATATTTCAAAAACGGATATTGCGCGTTTCAGTTGGTTTTTCCTACTAAATCGCTTAGTTACTCGTAAACATTTGAAAATTGTTTGATTTTTTCGCTGATAAAACATGTTGCAAGTATCTTTTACCAAATATTACCGTGATTTTCAATCAGTTTTCCTTACTAGATTACTTAATTACTCACCAACGTCCATAATTGTTTTTATTAATCATTGTTGCAAAGCAATGCTGTATTTAAAATAATATTACTACGTTTCCAACCAATTTCCTTACTGAATTACTTAATTACTCGCCAGTATTTCATAATTTCTTTCACTAATAATTACGAATTTAAAACTTAACTAATGTAGTTTTTTTACCAAACATCAGTACATCAAAAACATTATTGTAAAGGTATATTATATAGGAAGATTTTCCATACTTATTATGTAATAAATGTATATAATCATATAATGATTAATTTTTGATCAATATATTTATTCAATGTAGATATATCTCTTCTCTCCTCTCTCCTCTCTTTCTTCCTCTCTCCTCTCTCTCTCCCTCTCTCCTCTCTCTCTTTCTTTATCTCAAGATACCATATGTATGTATACATTGATTATCATTACAAGTTGTAGTGCTTTGTATTACTTAGTATTTACTGACTCTAGCTATATTATATAGGATGATTTTCCCTACTTATTATGTAATCAATGTATATAATCATAAAATGTTTCATTTTTGATCAATATAGTTATTCAATGTAGATAAAACTCCTCTCTCCTTTCTCTCTCCTCTCTCCTCTCTGTCTTCTCTCTCCTCTCTCTCAAGATACCATATGAGTTCAAATTATGTGAAAAAAGTATCAAAACTTAAATGCCATACATTCAAAATCTAGATGCCATATGAGTTCAAATCAAGTAAAAAAATAATCAAAACTCAAATGCCACTTAAATGCCATTCAAATGCCACTCAAGTACCCCTCAAGTAAAATACAATATAAACTCGGCGAATTCATCCAACGCCGTAACCCATTGTCTCAACCCCAAGGCCAGAACCACAAAAAAACACTTGGTAGGGAGATCTGCTCATATATTACTACTAGTATGTATGTGGTACAGAGATGTTGAGTAGAAGTGTTTAGTATGTATGTGGTACAGAGCTGTTGAGTAGGAGTGTTTAGTATGTATATGGTACAGAGATGTTGAGTAGGAGTGTTTAGTATGTATGTGGTACAGAGATGTTGAGTAGGAGTGTTTAGTATGTGGTGTGGTACAGAGCTGTTGACTAGGAGTGTTTAGTATGTATGTGGTACAGAGATGTTGAGTAGAAGTGTTTAGTATGTATGTGGTGCAGAGATGTTGAGTAGGAGTGTTTAGTATGTGGTGTGGTACAGAGCTGTTGACTAGGAGTGTTTAGTATGTATGTGGTACAGAGATGTTGAGTAGGAGTGTTTAGTATGTATGTGGTACAGAGATGTTGAGTAAGAGTGTTTAGTATGTATGTGGTACAGAGATGTTGAGTAGGAGTGTTTAGTATGTATGTGGTACAGAGTTGTTGAGTAGGAGTGTTTAGTATGTATGTGGTACAGAGATGTTGAGTAGGAGTGTTTAGTATGTATATGGTACAGAGATGTTGAGTAGGAGTGTTTAGTATGTATGTGGTACAGAGATGTTGAGTAAGAGTGTTTAGTATGTATGTGGTACAGAGCTGTTGAGTAGGAGTGTTTAGTATGTATGTATGTGGTACAGAGCTGTTGAGTAGGAGTGTTTAGTATGTATATGGTACAGAGATGTTGAGTAGGAGTGTTTAGTATGTATGTGGTACAGAGATGTTGAGTAGGAGTGTTTAGTATGTATGTATGTGGTACAGAGATGTTGAGTAGGAGTGTTTAGTATGTATATGGTACAGAGATGTTGAGTAGGAGTGTTTAGTATGTATGTGGTACAGAGATGTTGAGTAAGAGTGTTTAGTATGTATGTATGTGGTACAGAGCTGTTGAGTAGGAGTGTTTAGTATGTATGTGGTACAGAGATGTTGAGTAGGAGTGTTTAGTATGTGGTGTGGTGCAGAGCTGTTGAGTATGAGTGTTTAGTATGTATGTGGTACAGAGCTGTTGAGTAGGAGTGTTTAGTATGTATGTGGTACAGAGCTGTTGAGTAGGAGTGTTTAGTATGTGGTGTGGTGCACAGCTGTTGAGTATGAGTGTTTAGTATGTATGTGGTACAGAGATGTTGAGTAGGAGTGTTTAGTATGTATGTGGTACAGAGATGTTGAGTAGGAGTGTTTAGTGTGTATGTGGTACAGAGATGTTGAGTAGGAGTGTTTAGTATGTATGTGGTACAGAGATGTTGAGTAGGAGTGTTTAGTGTGTATGTGGTACAGAGATGTTGAGTAGGAGTGTTTAGTATGTATGTGGTACAGAGTTGTTGAGTAGGAGTGTTTAGTATGTATGTGGTACAGAGATGTTGAGTAGAAGTGTTTAGTATTTATGTGGTGCAGAGCTGTTGAGTAGGAGTGTTTAGTATGTATGTGGTACAGAGCTGTTGAGTAGGAGTGTTTAGTATGTATGTGGTACAGAGATGTTGAGTAGGAGTGTTTAGTATGTGGTGTGGTACAGAGATGTTGAGTAGGAGTGTTTAGTATGTATGTGGTACAGAGATGTTGAGTAGGAGTGTTTAGTATGTATGTGGTACAGAGATGTTGAGTAGGAGTGTTTAGTATGTATGTGGTACAGAGCTGTTGAGTAGGAGTGTTTAGTATGTGGTGTGGTGCAGAGCTGTTGAGTATGAGTGTTTAGTATGTATGTGGTACAGAGATGTTGAGTAGGAGTGTTTAGTATGTATGTGGTACAGAGATGTTGAGTAGGAGTGTTTAGTGTGTATGTGGTACAGAGATGTTGAGTAGGAGTGTTTAGTATGTATGTGGTACAGAGATGTTGAGTAGGAGTGTTTAGTGTGTATGTGGTACAGAGATGTTGAGTAGGAGTGTTTAGTATGTATGTGGTACAGAGCTGTTGAGTAGGAGTGTTTAGTATGTGGTGTGGTACAGAGCTGTTGAGTAGGAGTGTTTAGTATGTGGTGTGGTACAGAGCTGTTGAGTAGGAGTGTTTAGTATGTGGTGTGGTACAGAGCTGTTGAGTAGGAGTGTTTAGTGTGTGGTGTGGTACAGAGATGTTGAGTAGGAGTGTTTAGTATGTGTGTGGTACAGAGCTGTTGAGTAGGAGTGTTTAGTATGTATGTGGTACAGAGCTGTTGAGTAGGCGTGTTTAGTATGTATGTGGTACAGAGATGTTGAGTAGGAGTGTTTAGTATGTATGTGGTACAGAGAGTAGGAGTGTTTAGTATGTATGTGGTACAGAGCTGTTGAGTAGGCGTGTTTAGTATGTATGTGGTACAGAGATGTTGAGTAGGAGTGTTTAGTATGTATGTGGTACAGAGATGTTGAGTAGGAGTGTTTAGTATGTATGTATGTGGTACAGAGATGTTGAGTAGGAGTGTTTAGTATGTATGTGGTACAGAGCTGTTGAGTAGGAGTGTTTAGTATGTATGTATGTGGTACAGAGATGTTGAGTAGGAGTGTTTAGTATGTATGTGGTACAGAGCTGTTGAGTAGGAGTGTTTAGTATGTATGTGGTACAGAGATGTTGAGTAGGAGTGTTTAGTATGTATGTGGTACAGAGTTGTTGAGTAGGAGTGTTTAGTATGTATGTGGTACAGAGATGTTGAGTAGGAGTGTTTAGTATGTATGTGGTACAGAGATGTTGAGTATGAGTGTTTAGTATGTATGTGGTACAGAGATGTTGAGTAGGAGTGTTTAGTATGTATGTGGTACAGAGATGTTGAGTAGGAGTGTTTAGTATGTATGTGGTACAGAGCTGTTGAGTAGGAGTGTTTAGTATGTATGTAGTACAGAGCTGTTGACTAGGAGTGTTTAGTATGTATGTGGTACAGAGATGTTGAGTAGGAGTGTTTAGTATGTATGTGGTACAGAGATGTTGAGTAGGAGTGTTTAGTATGTATGTGGTACAGAGCTGTTGAGTAGGAGTGTTTAGTATGTATGTGGTACAGAGATGTTGAGTAGGAGTGTTTAGTATGTATGTGGTACAGAGCTGTTGAGTAGGAGTGTTTAGTATGTATGTGGTACAGAGATGTTGAGTAGGCGTATTTAGTATATGTGGCCAGGAAGGTGGAGCCAAGTTCCTTTACAACGCTTATACAGATAAGCTAAATAACAGAACAATGTCTCTTGATGCAGCAAACACTCACTGGCAGCGCAAAAGCATCCTCCCTGTTAGATTGCATCACACAAGCCCTCCAATCAATTGCGCCCATGTCTGGGTAAGCGTGCTGATTGGCCAGTACTAGACTTTTCATAATCCTATCCACCCGCTGGTGCTCTGGGCTGTCTTCTGGCAGCAGGTGCTCATTCACCAACATCTATTAATGTATGTAAATGTATGTACTGTAAATGTAATGCATTACGTATGTATGTACTGTAAATGTAATGCATTACGCATGTATGTACTGTAAATGTAATGCATTACGTATGTATGTACTGTAAATGTAATGCATTACGTATGTATGTAATGTATTACGTACGTATGTACTGTAAATGTAATGCATTACGTATGCATGTACTGTAAATGTAATGCATTACGTATGCATGTACTGTAAATGTAATGTATTACGTACGTATAATAGCACTACTGTGAGCGAGACCGCAAACGCTAACACTCGAGCGACAGCAAAAGTAAACATAATGTAATGTAGTGTAATGTATGTATGTGTGTGCATACATATTTTTACGTTTGTTTGTATATACAGATTTATTTAAGTATCTATACATTGACTTGTATTTGTAAGTATACATACACTTGTATATGTGGGCATACATAAACTTGTATATGTCTGTAAACATAGACTTGCATATGTCTGTATTCATAGACTTACACGTATGTATGTGTGTAACACAACGATCATCAAGTATATATAAGTATATATACAGTAACAACTTGCGTATGCTACACACACAAGAGTAATACGGTCTGTAAACATGACTACCAATGTAGCCTCTGTTTGAAATCAAAACTTATCATATTTGGTGGTTAAATCACTCTTTTGCCTCTCTTAGGTTCGTCTACCAGCAGACTGCAGACAGCAGACTGCAGACTGTTTTGTATTCTCTCCACACATTTTATTTATTTTCATACAATGGGAATTTTTCAATGAGAACGCATAGTCTTGAAAACTCCCAAATTTACATCAATGTTGTAGTTTGGCCAAAAGAAAACAACTCCAAACTTATAATGGAGGTAATTAAACAAAATTCAACTCTGTACCAACCATTTTCTCACCGCCTTATTCTAATATATTACCGCTTGTGGTAAAAAAATTTACAAAACTAGTAAGAATAAGGACTGCCAAATTACAATGTTTTATCTTATGGTAGCAAATGTGGAGCTAGCGTTTGAGAGTAGTATTTTACCTCTTGTTTTGATTGTCCATCAAACTGGCCCAAGGAAAAACATTATATCTCTTGTAATGAAACAAAATCAAAGTTTCCTAAGTATTTAATAATTAAAATGAGTTTTGAAAACTGTTTCCAGGGCCAAAAGCGTTTGAAAATGATAGTTGTAGCCCCCATTAGAAATGTTGGAAGAAGGTTTATAATCCTTCTATACTAGTTACAATCTATAACTGATGTTATAATGGAGTTACCCTGCTCTCTATCTCCCTGGTCACACTGTCCACTCGACTGGCACTCCACGCCATGTAACACTTCCGACCAGTCACCGGATGCTTCTTGATGTAGCACCGATCTTTGTACTGCCCGTAGATAAAGGCCACAACCATGGCAGCTCCCAGGGCCCATATAAGGGGATTAATGAGTTGCAGAGACGCACCAGGCAAACTGAGCACCTTCCCTGCGAATCTCTCCATGCTGCAATCAGCAACATCGATACTTGATCATTGCACTGAACCTACAGCTTTTCCACTTTATAGAAAAGTAAACAGCGTTGAATTGAGGTACACAAATAGTTTGACAGAGTGAATTGTGCCTAAGATTAAATGATGCAGCCAGTTGGTATCTTGAGAGCACGGCGAGTTGTTGAGATACTGATAAGGAAGCTTTGTATGAAAAGTTCAGTCCGTCAGAAAGACATACAACAGTTCTAGACCGATACAGGAGGTAGTACATAGTGAGTTAGTAGACAGGAAGTAATACATAGTGAGTTAATAGACAGGAAGTAATACATAGTGAGTGAATAGACAGGAAGTAATACATAGTGAGTTAATAGACAGGAAGTAATACATAGTGAGTTAACAGACAGGAAGTAATACATAGTGAGTTAATAGACAGGAAGTAATACATAGTGAGTTAATAGACAGGAAGTAATACATAGTGAGTTAATAGACAGGAAGTAATACATAGGGAGTTAATAGACAGGAAGTAATACATAGTGAGTTAATAGACAGGAAGTAATACATAGTGAGTGAATAGACAGGAAGTAATACATAGTGAGTTAATAGACAGGAAGTAATACATAGTGAGTTAATAGACAGGAAGTAATACATAGTGAGTTAATAGACAGGAAGTAATACATAGTGAGTTAATAGACAGGAAGTAATACATAGTAAGTTAATAGACAGGAAGTAATACATAGTGAGTTAATAGACAGGAAGTAATACATAGTGAGTGAATAGACAGGAAGTAATACATAGTGAGTTAATAGACAGGAAGTAATACATAGTAAGTTAATAGACAGGAAGTAATACATAGTGAGTGAATAGACAGGAAGTAATACATAGTGAGTGAATAGACAGGAGGTAATACATAGTGAGTTAATAGACAGGAAGTGATACATAGTGAGTTAATAGACAGGGAGTAATACACAGTGAGTTAATAGACAGGAAGTAATACATAGCGAGTGAATAGACAGGATGTAATACATAGTGAGTTAATAGACAGGAAGTAATACATAGTGAGTTAATAGACAGGAAGTAATACATAGTGAGTTAATAGACAGGAAGTAATACATAGTGAGTGAATAAACAGGAAGTAATACATAGTGAGTTAATAGACAGGAAGTAATACATAGTGAGTGAATAGACAGGAAGTAATACATAGTGAGTTAATAGACAGGAAGTAATACATAGTGAGTTAACAGACAGGAAGTAATACATAGTGAGTGAATAGACAGGAAGTAATACATAGTGAGTTAATAGACAGGAAGTAATACATAGTGAGTTAATAGACAGGAAGTAATACATAGTGAGTTAATAGACAGGAAGTAATACATAGTGAGTTAATAGACAGGAAGTAATACATAGTGAGTTAATAGACAGGAAGTAATACATAGGGAGTTAATAGACAGGAAGTAATACATAGTGAGTTAATAGACAGGAAGTAATACATAGTGAGTTAATAGACAGGAAGTAATACATAGTGAGTTAATAGACAGGAAGTAATACATAGTGAGTTAATAGACAGGAAGTAATACATAGTGAGTTAATAGACAGGAAGTAATACATAGTGAGTTAATAGACAGGAAGTAATACATAGTAAGTTAATAGACAGGAAGTAATACATAGTGAGTGAATAGACAGGAGGTAATACATAGTGAGTTAATAGACAGGAAGTGATACATAGTGAGTTAATAGACAGGGAGTAATACACAGTGAGTTAATAGACAGGAAGTAATACATAGCGAGTGAATAGACAGGATGTAATACATAGTGAGTTAATAGACAGGAAGTAATACATAGTGAGTTAATAGACAGGAAGTAATACATAGTGAGTTAATAGACAGGAAGTAATACATAGTGAGTGAATAGACAGGAAGTAATACATAGTGAGTTAATAGACAGGAAGTAATACATAGTGAGTGAATAGACAGGAAGTAATACATAGTGAGTTAATAGACAGGAAGTAATACATAGTGAGTTAATAGACAGGAAGTAATACATAGTGAGTGAATAGACAGGAAGTAATACATAGTGAGTTAATAGACAGGAAGTAATACATAGTGAGTTAATAGACAGGAAGTAATACATAGTGAGTGAATAGACAGGAAGCAATACATAGTGAGTTAATAGACAGGAAGCAATACATAGTGAGTTAATAGACAGGAAGTAATACATAGTGAGTTAATAGACAGGAAGTAATACATAGTGAGTTAATAGACAGGAAGTAATACATAGTGAGTGAACAGACAGGAAGTAATACATAGTGAGTTAATAGACAGGGAGTAATACATAGTGAGTTAATAGACAGGAAGTAATACATAGTGAGTTAATAGACAGGAAGTAATACATAGTGAGTTAATAGACAGGAAGTAATACATAGTGAGTTAGTAGACAGGAAGTAATACATAGTGAGTTAATAGACAGGAAGTAATACATAGTGAGTTAATAGACAGGAAGTAATACATAGTGAGTGAATAGACAGGAAGCAATACATAGTGAGTTAATAGACAGGAAGCAATACATAGTGAGTTAATAGACAGGAAGTAATACATAGTGAGTTAATAGACAGGAAGTAATACATAGTGAGTTAATAGACAGGAAGTAATACATAGTGAGTGAACAGACAGGAAGTAATACATAGTGAGTTAATAGACAGGGAGTAATACATAGTGAGTTAATAGACAGGAAGTAATACATAGTGAGTTAATAGACAGGAAGTAATACATAGTGAGTTAATAGACAGGAAGTAATACATAGTGAGTTAATAGACAGGGAGTAATACATAAATAAGAGATAAGACAACGAGTATAAAGACAGGGAGAATAAGCAGTAACAAATGTGACAGCAGACAAGAGCTGATAGAAAGTGTACGCTGTTGGAACTAGTTTCTTTAGTGACTAGAGAAGACTTAGCTAAAGCCAGCCAATGTCTGCTGTACCTTGATGCAACAGCTGCCATTCCCTTCTGTGTTTTAGAGACTTTGTCATCCTTGTCGGGTTGCAAGCTTGAATTTCGCACAAAACGGAAATGAGCCCACGTCGGTTTTGATGAAAAGACTTCAGTGGCTAAAAGCGGATTGTGTGATGAATGGCTACACAATACAAGTGTATACTTTCGTACAGCCAGATATGTAGAGGACAGCAACCTGGCCATTGCTGCTAATAGGTTACTTTGAAATGTTTTATAACCAAAGGAAAATAACTTTTCTTTAATTACTAACTGCTGAGGAATCCTAAATATTCCTTTAAAATTCAGACAATTTGTCAAGAGACCAAATGCACATTAGTGTATGTATGTGCACCTCGAAACTGAATGGTTACAACCACTCATCAAGAGCAATAAAGTAACAGCTACCAATGTCGGACACCATTTAGGACCCTACCCTACTACAGCTGTAGACAGGGGTGGACCTGAGACCCTACCCTATTCCAGCTGGAGACAGGGGTGGACGGGAGACCCTACCCTACTACAGCTGTAGACAGGGGTGGACGGGAGACCCTACCCTACTACAGCCGTAGACAGGGGTGGACCTGAGACCCTACCCTACTACAGCTGTAGACAGGGGTGGACCTGAGACCCTACCCTACTACAGCTGTAGACAGGGGTGGACGGGAGACCCTACCCTACTACAGCCGTAGACAGGGGTGGACGGGAGACCCTACCCTACTACAGCCATAGACGGGGTGGACGGGAGACCCTACCCTACTACAGCTGTAGACAGGGGTGGACCTGAGACCCTACCCTACTACAGCTGTAGACAGGGGTGGACGGGATACCCTTCCCTACTACAGCCGTAGACAGGAGACCCTACCCTTCTACAGTTGTAGACAGGGGTGGACAGGGGACCCTACTACAGCTCTAGATAGGGGTGTATGGAAGGAAAAACTGACCCTTTGACAACCTGAAAGGAGAGAGAGCTTCATTCCGTGATAAATTTTATAGGAAATAAAATTATGTCATGGCTATTTATAATCTTGGGCTATTTATAGTCTTGGGCATGGATAAAACTACTCTGGGTAAGCCATAACAGGTGAAAAACGAAAGTATACGATTTTTGTTAGAGCACACAACTCTGATGACAAATGAAAGAGCGCACAACTCTAATGACACTTGAAAGACCACACAAATCCAATAACACATGAAAGAGCACACAACTCTAATGATGTAGGAAAGTGCACACAACTCTAATGACACATGAAAGAGCGCATGACTCTGATGATTGTCAGTGAAGTCATAGATCAATTGTTGGGAGCAATCCAAAATGGCTATTTGTTTTAGACAAAAATAACTTTTTCTTTGGGAAAAAAGGTTAAATTTTCAGGGTGGAAGCGAGATATTTTCTGACTACTGGAAGTAGTTCCACTGATTATCACCAACAACTGCTTACGATCTGAGCCTGCTGTCTCTCCTGGGTTTTGTTGCTGCAATGCAATCGATCCTTATCACCACCTTGTGGATGTCTTTTCTGTCTAACTTTTTACGACTTCTGTTTTTTATTTTTTGATGAAAAATAAGTAAGCGAACTTCTTTAGCGGAATTTCAATGTATGTAAGATGATAAGGCATAGTATAATGGGCATTTCTGGATACCCTACATTTAGGGATCAAGTCTAGGATTAAATGTGTAAGTGTAAGTGTAGGATTAAATCAGCGCCTTCAAAAACCTGACGTTAAGTGCCATAAAACATAGTGGTAGTGGGAATCTTGGGCTCAGCGATAAGACAAGTGACAGTCAAGGGTTTGGGTGCAGGTTTGATCTTGATTCACTGTGCAAACCAGCAACTATTGAACACACCTTTAGCTGGTGAATCTATTAGTGGTTTACTCCCATGGTCTAAACTGTGATATACATTATGGTCGGACTGTGTCATCATAATTAATTTACATTAGAGGAAATAGCAAAGTAGGTTCCTTTAGCTATAGAGTTCCAGAGGCATTGAAAACCTCTCTAGTATAAACTAAAAAAGAGCTTCCCTCAAAACGGCACTCATTGATGAGGTACCAACAACTGTCAATGGCTACCCTAGGCTCAAGCGTAGGCATAGGATGTGCTGGAGCACCCTTGTTCTTCTCACGGGTGCATGCTGTAAACTCTAATAGCACTTGCAAAAAAGTCTATTGGAATTCATAAAAATTCTTGGAATTCTCCATAAAAAGCTATAATGAGATAGATTTTAGTAAGTCCTCCCTACGTACCAGTAGACAGGGTCTACACTGCTCAGCTCACAAAAGGTAATATTCCAATCTCCATTAGGTTTCATCTAATTGAAAAACATCAACACAACTAAGTTACTAATGATTACAGAAATGTTGAGGTTTGGGCTGAGAGGGAAGTGGTTAAATGTTGCACACCCACCAGTAGTTCAGTCACTCCTCAAGCAGTCAGCAGGTTCTAACAAAACCAGACCAGCAAGTCTACACTGGACTGTCTCTTGGTTTCACAGAACAGGCAGCAGTATCTGTGCTGCCTCAAAGTTCAGATATGGGACCAAGATACTTGCTAAAAAGTATTATTGCACGTCACCTCCACTTCAAGTGCTGCGGTACAAACTGTTCAGCACCACTGCATGCCGAGTATTCCCACAACGTTCTCAACAGCTGCCAGAAAACATGCTAGCAGCGTTGTGGGGGTGGTAAGTATTTTTGCTAGAGAATGAGAAGGAATTGTAGCACAGAATGGCTTGAGACACTGTCTATAGATACTTGTGTACCCTTGCACTAGTTTTATCCATTTTCACTGTACATAAGCCCTGACTGCCTGCAGTCGATCTACACCATCAAGTAAATAATAATACAAGTAGACGTAAATCGTTCATTCTGTTGTTGGCTTCGTGTCAGCATTTAGAGTGAACGTATTATCTAGCTTAGTCATTGCATTGTGCGGACCCTACTGTGTTTTTGCCACACTTCAGAATAAGCTCACACAAACAATTACAGGACTTTCAGGAGAGGATATATACGGGCACCCAGATCGAGGAAAGTCTGGTACGTACTGGGATTGGTTGTACTGGCTCTGAGTGGAGTTGTACATTACTACAAGCACATTGATGTAAACCCACTTACCGGTAGACGCAGATATGTGTGTCTGAGTGAATGGCAAATTGGATTCATTGCTGATTACATCACTGATGAGGTATCAATATACGGCAATATGCAACACATGTACATTATAGCACACATGTACAATATACCACACATGTACCGTATACCACACATGTGCAATATATAACAAATGTACTATATGAAACACACATACACTATACAACATACGTACACTATACAACACGCATATTATGTATTGCAGTAGATTTACAGCGACTAATACGGACAAAACAACTACGAATCTCGAAACACTCGCCATGCCCACTCCTTCACTCTCTCTAAACATTCCTCATGCCCACTCCTTCACTCTCTCTAAACATTCCTCGTGCCCTCTCCTTCACTCCCTATAAGCACTCCTGGTGCCCTCTCCTTCACTCCCTCTAAACACTCCTCGTGTTCTCTCCTTCACTCTCTCTAAATACTCCCCATGCCCTCTCCTTCACTCTCTCTAAACATTCCTCATGCCTTCTCCTTCACTCACTCTAAACATTCCTCGTGCCCTCTCCTTCACTCTCTATAAGCACTCCTTGTGCCCTCTCCTTCACTCTCTCTAAACACTCCCCATGCCCTCTCCTTCACTCTCTCTAAACATTCCTCGTGCTCTCTCCTTCACTCTCTCTAAACATTCCTCATGGCCTCACATTCACTCTCTCTAAACACTCCTTGTGCCTTCTCCTTCACTCTCTCTAAACACTCCTCGTGCCTTCTTCTTCACTCTCTCTAAACACTCCTCGTGCCCTCTCCTTCACTCTCTCTAAACACTCCTGGTGCCCTCTCCTTCACTCCCTCTAAACATTCCTCGTGCCCTCTCCTTCACTCTCTCTAAACATTCCTCATGCCCTCTCCTTCACTCCCTATAAGCACTCCTCGTGCCTTCTTCTTCACTCTCTCTAAACACTCCTGGTGCCCTCTCCATCACTCTCTCTAAACACTCCTCGTGCCTTCTTCTTCACTCTCTCTAAATATTCCTTGTGCCTTCTCCTTCACTCTCTCTATTTTTTGGTAACCAGACTGAAATCCATTACAGTATTGTTATGTTATTTTGTATTGTGTTGGTAAAGTAAAAGTAAAATGAACTTCACTAAAAGACACAGATCAATGCAAATGGGATTATGTGTGCGTCCAAGTGTAGTGAGTCTAGACAATGTGTATAAGTATACAAGTAGAGTGTGTCTAGACAATGTGTATAAGTATACAAGTATAGTGTGTCTAGACAATATGTATAAGTATACAAGTATAGTGTGTCTAGACAATGTGTATAAGTATACAAGTATAGTGTGTCTAGACAATGTGTATAAGTATACAAGTATAGTGAGTCTAGACAATGTGTATAAGTATACAAGTATAGTGTGTCTAGACAATATGTATAAGTATACAAGTATAGTGTGTCTAGACAATATGTATAAGTATACAAGTTTAGTGTGTTTAGACAATGTGTATAAGTATACAAGTATAGTGTGTCTAGACAATGTGTATAAGTATACAAGTGTAGTGTGTCTAGACAATGTGTATAAGTATACAAGTTTAGTGTGTCTAGACAATGTGTATAAGTATACAAGTATAGTGAGTCTAGACAATGTGTGTAAGTATACAAGTATACAAGTTTAGTGTGTCTAGACAATATGTATAAGTATACAAGTATACAAGTATAGTGTGTCTAGACAATGTGTATAAGTATACAAGTATAGTGTGTCTAGACAATGTGTATAAGTGTACAAGTATAGTGTGTCTAGACAATGTGTATAAGTATACAAGTATAGTGTGTCTAGACAATGTGTATAAGTATACAAGTATAGTGTGTCTAGACAATGTGTATAAGTATACAAGTATAGTGTGTCTAGACAATGTGTATAAGTATACAAGTATAGTGTGTCTAGACAATGTGTATAAGTATACAAGTATAGTGTGTCTAGACAATGTGTATAAGTATACAAGTATAGTGAGTCTAGACAATATGTATAAGTATACAAGTATAGTGTGTCTAGACAATGTGTATATGTATACAAGTATAGTGAGTCTAGACAATGTGTATAAGTGTACAAGTTTAGTGTGTCTAGACAATATGTATAAGTATACAAGTATAGTGTGTCTAGACAATGTGTATATGTATACAAGTATAGTGTGTCTAGACAATGTGTATAAGTATACAAGTATAGTGTGTCTAGACAATATGTATAAGTATACAAGTATAGTGTGTCTAGACAATGTGTATAAGTATACAAGTATAGTGAGTCTAGACAATATGTATAAGTATACAAGTATAGTGTGTCTAGACAATATGTATAAGTATACAAGTATAGTGAGTCTAGACAATATGTATAAGTATACATGTAACTGCCCTCCCAGAACAACCATGAGTTTCGTACTGATGTTTGATGAGCTTGTATTTGTACATCAAAAACACCGTGAAACTAAAATTTTGTTATAAAATGATTAACAATACTGGATAAAATAAAAGAACATACAGAAATTACATTACAGACAAGGTTTTCATGTTAAATTAAAAAATACACAATAACAAATATCAATAAAACATACCTCTATCACCCTTTTCCAGGAGAGAGTTAGTTGGTAATACAAAGGTCTATAGTAGCATGTAGAATATGTAGTATGCAAGCAGTAAAGCGTACTAGTTGGCATGGCAAAAGCGGAACCTTATGTTCTGAAGGTTCGAGTATAAATGAATATTTAGACAAACAGTTGATAAAAATGGAGGAAAGGTGAAGGGAATCATCGGCATTGCAAACGGTGACGACACAAAGGCAGCGATGATTTCACATTTGTTTAATTGTAAATACTTTGTGTGGCAACATATAAACTTTGCTAAACAGGAAAGATGATTCCTATTAAAACAACAAGTTACCACCTGCTGTGGTCATAGGCGTAACCATAAATAAATTGGCAGCCGAGTGAGAGTAAACAAGCAAAGTGGTGAAATTTTACATTCGGAGACCATTACACTCACACCTAAAATTTCATTAATTTTCAGCAAAGGTTTTATTTTGAGCGGTAGAATTTTAATGATTCTAGTTTTCGATTAGTGTTATCAATTTGGAGACAGGCCTATGCAAATATCTATCTGATCTCTTGGCCTCCTTCCTATTCCCCATCAGAATTTTTGCCGAGAGTATCTTTCCATCTTTTGATTTGATACACTCCACTATCTTACCCCTGGCCCACTGACTCCTGTCGAGGTTTTCATCTTTTATTATTACTATGTCTCCCATCTTGATTTCGTTACTGGCCCCTTTTACCCATTTTTGACGGGCTTGGAGGTATGAGAGGTATTCAGCTCGCCAGCGCTTCCAGAAGTTATTAGCGAGGTGTTGCACGGCGCGCCAGCGTTTGCGACTATAAATGTCGCTATCAGTAAATTCAGAGGGGGGTGGAATGATCACATCAGATTTCATGGTCAGGAAGAGATTTGGGCTTAGAGGAAGTTGTTCCTCAGTGACAGTAGATAGGGGTCTCGAGTTAATAATGGCCATGACCTCGTACATAAGAGTTCTTAAACTGCTAGGGTCTAGTCTTCCACCATGCCTTTGTAGCATGTTCTGCAAATCATTTCTAGCAGAGCGAATCATTCGCTCCCAGGCACCACCCATATGACTGGCGCCAGGAGGATTTAGCTTGAATTCGAGTACACCCTTTTCTGTTAGCTCAGGGACTGCCCCTACAAAGTTGGTTCCTTGGTCGCACCAGATCTCTCTGATAGAACCACGGATGGCTATGACATTACGGATGGCATTGATGAAGGATGAGGTGGTCATGTCGTCAAGCAACTCAATGTGAATAGCCCGACTGGCCAAACATGTGACCATTAGGCCATAACGTTTCAGTTCTGTTCTCCTGTCCTTCACCGAGAATGGTCCAAAGCAGTCAACTCCACAGTAACTGAAGGGAGGTGACTGAGTGGTTCTTTCCTGTGGAAGGGGAGACATTTGAGGGATTGCTGGTTTGCCACGGTGAAGGCGACAGATGATGCAGTGATGAATGACAGAGGCGATAAGGGATCTGGCACCAACAATCCAGTAGCCAGCTGACCTCATTTTTGCTAAAGTCATTCCTCTCCCTTGATGGGCTGTTTTCTCATGAAAGTGGCGAAGGAGGATTTGAGTGAAGTGACCAGTTTTAGGAAGTATGATTGGGTGCTTCTCCACGTAGTCCAGAGATTTACTGTCATTGAGTCTTCCTCCAACCCTCATAACCCCATCAGTGTCAAGAAATGGGTTGAGGTTGAAGATTGAACTACTGCGAGGAATTTCTTTGTGAATTTCCAGGCACTGGAACTCAGGAAAGTATTCTTGTTGAGCACATTTGACAATGTGGGAGATGGAAGCACATGTGATGTCGTGGTTAGAATGCTCTTTCTTTCTGTAACGCGCTCTGCGGATAAATACGCCTGCGATTTTGACAGCTTTGGACCAAGAAGAACAGCGATGAAGTAACTGATACAGTGAAGGGTGCCCGAGAGACTTCTGTGAGGTTACCATGAGTGACTTTACTTCATGGTCATCAGAATGTATGTGAGGAGGAAGCTGCTCTGGAATTACCAGAGGCTCTTTCCAGAGGAAGTCTGGTCCGGTGAACCAGTTTGACTGGATGAGTTGAGCTGCAGTCATGCCCCTAGATGCATGGTCAGCAGGATTGATAGATGTTGGGACATAATTCCAGCTTTTCGGGTCGCTGTTGCTCCTTACTTGTTGAACTCTGTTGGTTACGTAGACATGAAACTTCTTGGATGTGTTTTTGAGATACCCTAGCACAACTTGTGAGTCAGTCCAGAAGGTTTCAGTGACATCTAAGTCAAGTTCAGACCTGACAAGTCTAGATATTTGTGAGGAAACGACTGCGGCTTGTAGTTCAAGGCGAGGAATTGTGACTGTTTTGAGTGGAGCAACACGAGCTTTGCTCATGAGGAGAGAACAATGGACTTCGCCATCAATATTTACTAGTCTGAGATAGCTAACTTCTCCATACCCACAGGTGCTTGCATCGGAGAAATGGTGGATTTCAGCTTTTGAGATCTCACCAAAGTCAGCAGGCTTGTAGCATCTTTCTATTTCTACATCAGAGAGATCGGATAGAGATGATTTCCATGCCTCCCACCGTGACAGCAAGTCCCCAGTCAAGGAATCATCCCATGACGTGGCTATTCGGCACATGTCCTGTAGAATGTTTTTTCCTTGAAGGATGAAAGGTGAAAGAAAACCTAGAGGATCAAAGATTGATGATATGGTAGAAAGCACACCTCTACGAGTGGAAGGATTTTCTTTCAGAATAGAACTAGACTGAAAACTGTCAGATTTAAGTGACCAAATGAGACCTAGTGTTCTCTCCTTAAGCTGTGAACCATCAACTGGTTCTAGAATTTGAATATCTTGGATATTTCTTTCAGAGGCTGGGATCGACTGAAGAAGCTCAGAGGAGTTTGAGGCGAATTTATGAAGACGGAGGTTGCCTTCTTGGCATATGGAAATGGCATCGTGTACCAAAGTCTTGGCTGTTTTGGCATCTGGTAAACTAATGAGACCATTATCTACGTAGAAGCTGTTTTTTATGAACAATTTGGCTGAAAGATTAGTGTTTTTGCTCATGTCGCAGAGAGCACGGAGTCCAAAGGTGGTGCATGCGGGGGATGAAGTGGCCCCAAAAATGTGTACTTTCATTCGGTAGCTAACTATGTCATGGTTGTCATTGAACCATAGGAAGCGGAGATAATCTCGGTGCTTAGGAATCACACGGAACTGATGGAACATTCTACCAATGTCGCATGTGATACCTACTCTCCCATTACGGAATCTCAAAAGAATACCCACAAGACTGTTCAGCTGATCTGGACCTTGGATGAGGTAATCGTTGAGGCACATACCTCCCACCTTGGCCGCACCATCGAAAACTACTCTGATTTTCTCAGGCTTCTTTGGGTGATAGACACCAAAATGGGGAACATACCATGAATCGGGACTCTCTTCATTTTCTGGCACTAACTCGGCGTCACCTTGTGAGATGATTTCATTCATGAACTGGTAGTAGTGTTCTGCAAATGTTCTGTCAGAAAGTTTTTTCTGTAAGAGTTTTAGACGATTAGCTGCTACTTGTTTGGATTTGTTTGCTTGAGGTTTTTGTTTCAAGGGGAGTGGCATTGCGATGTAACCATCTTCATCCTTGTATATCTGCTCTTTCATTGTTCTTAAGAACTGTATATCATCGATTGAAAGTGTTTTCATTTCAGCAGTGTCTGTTGTCTTAAAGTCAGAGCTGAGTAGTTTCAGAATTTTGCTTTCAAGACTCTCCGCATTCTGAGCGATTTGTGTCTGGACTTTGAAAGAGACATGTGCCCTTGTTGTTGGTTCTGATAGTGCTAAATTCACTATTGTTTGTTTCAGCGCACTTTGTTTATCTGCGTTGTGGGGTATGGTACCCATCAGTGTCCAACCCAAATCAGTTAGACATGCGAGAGGCTCATGGTCAGCTCCTACACGATCTTCTCTGGATATGAAAACCTGTGGAAGATTGGCGCCAATAACAAGGCCAAAGTTGATTGTCTTGCTTTCTGATTCTGAGATAAGTTCAGGTGCTATACTGCGTAAGTGAGGCCAGTCTTGTACTGAAAGTGTGTTGGGTATTTCGTCCCTGTTACATGGTATTTTAGATTGGCTTATGCATGTTGGTAATTCAACCATCTTTTGTTTCCCATAGCCACGGATCACAAGTCCAGTGGCACTATCTCTAGTCGACTTTGAACCTTCGGTTTCAGTTAGTGTGCTGTTATAGTGGTAAATGTACTCTTATAACAGTCGCAGGATCAAATAGTCTATGGACGTCTTACAGCGCAAAACAATGAAGTAATGTTAACAATATGGCCAAATAATAATATAAAGGGGGGAATGTGAGTTACTAATGGTGTGTATTTGACTCTGATGTTCAAGAATGTATAATAGATAGTGTGCTTATACAAAGGCTACAACAGTTATAAAATAAATATAATATAAAGTCTTACGACACCTGACCTCGGTCGCAACCGGCTCAGTCCAAATCGTCACACGTCTGTGGAGATCCTAGGTTGTGGAAAGAGGATGACTGTCGGTCAAGCCTCTGTATTTATACTAGTGTAGATACCTAGTTTGCTGACGTAGTTGTGTTCCGTTTAAGGGCAGCCTGAGATCCTACAGTTGATACATTAGTCGTATATGTGTACGTAGCTGTTTCTTGTATTTTGTAAGTCCACTGCAGATGAGTTGATGGCCTGATCTGGTACCAGCATATGTGGGGAAGTTCCACTCAGGATGCCTGCATATTTGCTATTGAGTTCGCCTCAAACTTAACCTCAATTTACGTCAGTGCCAGTGCTTTGCGGCTTGTTGAGTTCCATGAATTCTGTGTGTCATGCTTTGGAATAACATGTTGTTGTACGGTGAACTGGTTTCTTCTGAATACGATATAACAATCCGCCGGTGGAACGATTTTATTCGTCCTCGAATTCTTGTACTGAGGTATTGTTAGTAAGCGTAATCGAAATGAGGTCAAGGTGTCGAAATCGAAAAAAAAGTTTAAAACTTTTTGTAATGAGGTAAAACAATTTGTTAGTGGTGCGTATCAGAGGTGTCTTTGCGCTGGAGTTCTGCTTGGTAGGTTCTGTCTAGCTTTGGTGGGCATCTGGTGATTTTGGTAGATTGGTAGACAAGGAGGGGTGCTATTCATCTTGTCTTTTGGTTTGGCATAATGGTGTGGGGGTCTATTTGGAGATGTTCAGTTATTCTTTCTGTTGGTGGTCTTCTGCTGTGGTGGTGGGATTTACTGTTATGGTAGGCAGCAATTCTGTTTTGGTATGTAGCTCCTGTTTTGGTGAGTAGGGGGTTGTTCATCCTTTTTCTCCAGCTTGGTTTGGTGGTGAGATCTGCTTGTAAGTTTTGTTATGTTGGTAGTTTTCTGTTGGCTATTGAGATGGGATGTAGTGCCTGTTTGTGTTGGTCCCGAATTCGCACAGTGACAAAATCATAGCGTCCACGCAATGACTGTTGAAAGGGTCCAATGGTTCTTCTTTGTGGGTAGGGCAGCTGTAGGGCATCCAACTACACACACCAACTAACGCATCGCCGACCTCATTTTACATACACATTGGAACTCAAAATTTATAATATATAGAATAAAATGTTTGATACCCATCACCGGTTGTTCAGAGCTACATAAGTGAATAATTGCTAAAAGGAATAAAATATAACATTTCTTCTCTTTCTAAACATGCACAAGCTAAGTTGACTACCTAAAAAAAGTGATCAACATTGTTCTACCTAAAAGGTATAAATCTAGTTGTGCCAAAATAGCTTACAAGTATGTTTTCTTTCCTTTTTTTTTGACAAAATCATATTTATACATCAATCTCCACCTGTGGCATCATCAATCCAATTTTACCAACTAACCTAAATGTGTACTGCTCAAATTACTCTAAGATACAACGAACATTTTTGTAGATTTTCTGTGAGGCTGCCTTACAAAATGGTCCGTGTTTGTTGAGAGTTATTTAAAAAAAACTTTACCTGATAATTACACTATTACTCTAGCACTCTCATCGAGACCTGGCAGAAAATTGAAAATAAATTGGTGGCCACAGGAGTGACTTACGTCAGACTAAGAGCTGTAATAAATGCACATTGGTTAGACAATGCATGTAAGTGAAAAGTGTCTCACTTATCAAGGTGGCAAAGCTTCTTCCTCTTTTTTTTATTCTTAGGAATTTGTGGAATATTTTGTGACTGATCTCAAACTTGACTTAATACCTGAAGAGTAGTTACTTCTCCACTTGTGTCATTTGGTGTCACTGCTGGTTGGCAATTAACTTGGTGATACTCCGAGAGCTGTTTCTACTGTGAACTTGTGAACCTTGACCAATTGAGCTAGTCTTATCAACGCTTTAAAGCTCAGGTTTCAGAGTAGATATAGATAGTTCTTATTTATCTCTATCATTGGAACCTTCAAATAGTCTTATAAAACAGAACATAGCATGCAAACTGGTTAGACACCAATTCCTTGTTCTTTTCTTTTAATTTAGTTGCCTCAAAAATTTCTAACACATATTTATATCCTCATAACATGAACTATTGCAATTGTGACCAGATGGATTCAATTAGTGAGAATGAAATAAACTAGACCAATCAGGTGGTTATTTATACAAATAATAATTTCTGCAACATAATACTTTAGTCAAATATGAAAATAATGATAAAAAGTTTGTAAAGTACATACATACATGTTTCTGTCATTCATACATCATTCATACAACCATGCACACATATTTTCTCAACCAGTCAGACTACATTAGTCTGGTGTTACGCAAACACTGCATTCTACTGCAGACATATCACAGCTGTACTCAATCCTAACTATCATCAATCACATGTCTGTTGGCAAATCGCCTTCTTCCCTTCATATCAAAAGCATATAACTCAGTGTGCAGCATTAGAGAAATTTTTAACAGCAGAAATGCAAAACTCATCGATAAAATACTAAAAGAAATGCTAATCTATATATTAGCTTTCCTAACTCAAATCAAGTGTGTAAGCATAAGGGTAGTATATATTTTTATAACAGTTACCATGGCAACACGTATAATACAATAGACAATCAAAAGAGCCTGTGCAAATAATCAACCAGCAGATATCTCTGCCTGCCAGCGTGCTAACAAGGTGATCAATAGCTGGTGATCAATAGCTCAATAGTTGAGCCAGCTGGCAGTTCGCTGGTGACCTAAATGTTAGTTTAATTCTCTACTGTTGCATTGCTTGGATTACATATCACTATCAAGTGCTACACAAGGTTTCCTACTTTCTGCTACCTACACATCTGACACTACTATCATGGCTGCTGCTACAAAGAAGTGACTACAATCCATGCAAGTTCTTTTTTTTTTTACTCTTTTAACACATTTTCATTTTTTTTTCCCAACAATGTACAAGTAAATTGTTGATATATTAGAGATATCATTGTATGACAAGCTGTAACAAGTGTATCCTTAGTAGTGATAAAATAATTGCAAGCCAGCTATGGTCATGTTCACAGTTAGTTTAAATTCTAAATGGCATGTTAGTCGGTTTTATTTTGTTGCTTTTTTGTGCATTTTATCTAGTTTTTTGTGTTATCCTAGAATCAAAGTAGCTAATTCTGATTAGAGGAAATTTAGTTAAAGCATATTGTAGGTGTACAGAGTTAATTAGTGTGACTCTATTTATCAAATACTAATCTAATCTACAAATGGCTATAACAATGCGCTCAACAAATGTTTTATGACATTCTTGTTTAGGCTGCTATCAGTAAAGCAAGCTTGGGTTAAATTTACAAAACAGATTTTCTGCCAGCAGAAATGTATTATGCAAATTGGTTGTTCAGTTACAAGTGTTTTAGCCACAATGTTATTAATTTGAGAGAGGTCTAGTGGAAGATGTTTAGTTGTTAAGCTAGCTGGGCATACTATTGCCAAGTTATTTTGTATTTTGGCCATTTCTCTGCAGATATTTGACAACAATATGCCTAGTTGCTTGTTTACTTTAGTCAAAGTTTTTAAAAAATTGTGCTAGGTAATGTATACGCAAGCCTTCTATGCTATACCTAGTTGATTGCTTGCTAGATACTTTATAGGTGGGTTTAGTCAAATGTTGCAGTAGTCTAGTCAGTGTGGCAAGTCAGATAATTAAAAGTAATCAATAATAAGATAGTAATAAAGAAAATAGATTAAATCAAGTAAAACAAAAGCTGAAATAATAATTAAAAAAATGGTACCACTGGATAAAGCTTAAGCAAGAAGAAAATTATTGAAGAGTGTAGTTAACAATTATTGAAACAGGTTGATAAAATGGTGAAATACTCTTTTACTAAAACTGTGATATGGAGATATGGTTTTTTAATTGCTGATGTGTAAGCGAGTGAAACAGTTGCACAATTTAAATAGCTGATGATGGATATTGAATCTAATTAAATACTGGTATGATAGCAGTAATGTCTTAATTGCTGTGACTAATGTGAATACAAATTGGAACAAAAAATAAAAATTGATAGCAGAATGAGAATAATGATAGAACAACAATAATTTCACTGATAAAATAATTAAATAGGATAATTAAGCAGTAATAATAAAATTGATCAAATGTAAAAATAAGGAATGGAAATGATAATGAATAAGTTGTAATACAAGTAAAATGAAATTTCTATTGTTAGCACTAAAATTAATCTTAGATTGCTGGAGTAGTTGATATTTCTCGAGATGCTCTCAACAATCTAGATGGTTGGTCAACATGTTTGCTTGTGCGCAGAATATTTTTTTCTATAATTTTTGATAGATGGGATTAGGGAATTTATGTTTAGATGTGGGAGGTGAATAGAGGGATGAAGAGGTTATGACAAAGATAAGGTTTTAAGAATCAACCACAGCTGATAAACTGTACAAGATGGGTTGTGGAAGGAAGTGCAGATAATCAATTACTGCAGAGGGGAATGTAGCCTAGTGAAAGTTTTAATGGAAGCTGATGAGAAGGATGAATGGGTGGTGAAGTGTAGATAGGCAATTACTGTAAAGGGGTAATGTCGCCTAGTGAAAGTTTTTAATTGCTGCAGCATGTAATTAGTTGTCAAATGATCATGTAGTAAGTTAAAAATAAGGCCTGGTTCAACAAAGTAAAGTCCGGAATATCAATGGCTCAAATCAACCTGTTTTACAAAGCGCAGCGTCCAACTAGCTTGCACAGGGACAAATGGCGGGGCGTACGTCTTACCACGCAAATAGAAATAATAAAATAAAGCTGTGATCAGCTGTCCTCAATTTGGAGGAATACAAATGGAGCCTAAATCAATAAAAATCAATAGTAATATAAAAACAAGCTATTAGACTACCCGGCACCTCCACCAAAATGTTATAGTGGTAAATGTACTCTTATAACAGTCGCAGGATCAAATAGTCTATGGACGTCTTACAGCGCAAAACAATGAAGTAATGTTAACAATATGGCCAAATAATAATATAAAGGGGGGAATGTGAGTTACTAATGGTGTGTATTTGACTCTGATGTTCAAGAATGTATAATAGATAGTGTGCTTATACAAAGGCTACAACAGTTATAAAATAAATATAATATAAAGTCTTACGACACCTGACCTCGGTCGCAACCGGCTCAGTCCAAATCGTCACACGTCTGTGGAGATCCTAGGTTGTGGAAAGAGGATGACTGTCTGTCAAGCCTCTGTATTTATACTAGTGTAGATACCTAGTTTGCTGACGTAGTTGTGTTCCGTTTAAGGGCAGCCTGAGATCCTACAGTTGATACATTAGTCGTATATGTGTACGTAGCTGTTTCTTGTATTTTGTAAGTCCACTGCAGATGAGTTGATGGCCTGATCTGGTACCAGCATATGTGGGGAAGTTCCACTCAGGATGCCTGCATATTTGCTATTGAGTTCGCCTCAAACTTAACCTCAATTTACGTCAGTGCCAGTGCTTTGCGGCTTGTTGAGTTCCATGAATTCTGTGTGTCATGCTTTGGAATAACATGTTGTTGTACGGTGAACTGGTTTCTTCTGAATACGATATAACAGTGCTAATGTTGATGGTTTGTTTTTTCTGTCTTTGTGTTTAGTTTAACCAATGTGTCGTCTGTGATAAAGGTGTTGTTTGAGCCAGAATCTAGCAGCGCATAAACTAGGATTTCATTTTCAGGATTTTCGACGGTAGAGACGTAGACAGGTATAGTCCAAGACATCATTTTTGCAGGTTTTGCAACTGAGTCAGCGCAACTTCTTGCCGGAGCTGGCTGGTTATTTGGCTCGGGTGGGTATTTACCATCTTTGTGAGACTTCCCACCTGACTCATTTTGAACTGAGGTCATATTTTCACTGTGGTCTGGCAGTGAAAGTGTTCGTTGAGCAGAGGTCTTATTTTCACTGCTTCTGGTTTGATTAGACTTTGCTTGTATGCATGAAGGAGTTTTATCTGTTCTGCTTTGGTAATAGTCGTGAAATACTAGCAAGTGTTGTTTCTCACAGTCTTTCTCTTTGCATTTGCCTGGATGTTTGCATTCACTCATTTTGTGGCCCGGTTTTGCACATGAGAAGCACAGGTTGTTGCTCATAAATGTTTCTTCTATGCTACTTTGCGGCATTTTACGCAGTTTGAAGCACTCACCAGTACTGTGATTATCTTTTTCACAAAGGACGCATGGCCATTTTTCATGTTTATTATGTGGATTTGTCGTCCTATCTTGTGTGTTTGGTTTGTGATCATAATCTGTCATCAGTACGGTTGCTCTTTTATTGTTGGGTCGGTTTAAATTTCTCGTGCTATCATTATTGCGTGTGTATTTGACAGATGACGATGCTCGCTTTGCCAGTGCTCCACTAAGGCTGCTTGTTGCAATGTTTGCTTTTTGAGAAAGAAAAGATGAAAAATCATGAAGAGATGGGAATTTCAAGGTTTTGGATTCAATTTGTGTTGCCTTTTTGACCCACCTCCTGCCTACAGACAAGGGGAGTTTTTCAAGAATTTTCACATTTTCACATCTGTCATTCAGACAGTGAAGTTCAGGCAATTTTATCATGGCAGTTTTACATGACTCAATGAAATCTGCAAGTTGCTGAAGGGCGTCACCGTCATGCTCCGTAATAGTAGGCCACTGCTCTAACCTTGTGCGATAGGCCTCAGAGATAACGAAGGGTTGACCAAATTGTTTGTCAAGTTTCCTTTTGGCATCCATGAAAGCCTCTTCAGTACCGATTTGAAAGTAGCCAGTGACAGCGTCTTTAGCCTTACCGCCAAGGTATTGTTGAAGGTAAGCTAGCTTCTGAATAGGAGAATGGCTGCTACTTTCAATGAGACCCTCAAAGGCAACTTTCCAGTCTATATAGTTCAGTGGATTGCCATAAAAAATTGTAGGTTCGGCAGGCTTCAACTTCATGGAGTGAATGGCTTTGGCGAGTGTGTCAGCAAAGGCTTGCTGGTTAGAGACAAATGAACTTATGGTAACTGGACTGAGAGGACTAAGGTCCTGGGTGGGTCTGGCAATTGTATTTGCCGGTGTTGGAGGTATGCCTCCAAACCCATTTGTAGATAGCTGAGGTTGAGATGCAGTACTCTCTGCTTGTCTATGATTAGTAGCTGGGGTTTGATGATTTTCAGAAGCAATAAGAGAGACCTGAGGCTGCTTATATGAGATAGAGAGAGACGCATGTGGGATTGGTGGTTGTGGTGTGTTGCTTACAACAGCTGGTTGTTGAATAATTGGCAGAGGTGGGTTGAACAATGTATCAACAGCCTCCTCTTCAATTGCTCGGGTGAAAATCTGCTCCTTAGCTTGAGCAGCTTCAAGTTCAGCTTTCAGTCTACTGTTTTCAATAGCCTGTGAGAGCTGTTGAGCTTGCTGCTCGAGTTTTTGAGTGGTCTTAGTGGCTTCAAGTTTCCTTTTCAGAGCTGCAGCATTTGCTTGGGCTTCTAATTGTATGAGTCTTATGTTGGAGCTAGCCCGAGATGATCTTGAAGATTTGGTATGAGAAGTGAGAGAACGATGTGATGCAGATGAATGAGACCTTTGTTGAGTAATGATAGGCTGGGCTAAAACTGAGGACTGAGCGTTTGCTGACAGCTCAGCAGCTTTTAGAACATTTCGTGTTTCGGAGTCAAATGGCTGATTAAAATGTCCGCTGCTTGCTGTTTTGTCTCGAGCGCTCAATTTACTCATCTGGTCAAGAACTTTGATCATAAGTTGGTCATTATCAGCTGTTACTCGGTCCATGGTATTGCGCATTTTCAAGTCTGGTTCAATACTACCAAGCACCTTTCGCCATTCGTCATACAACTTCATCACATCGGCTTTACTTTCATCAAGTCGTGTTCTAAAGTCATCTAAGGTTTTATAAGCTAGTGTTTTTGTAGTAAGATCGGATAGCAATGATTGATAGAAAACGCTACAATTTTCAGACACCTGCTGTAAATCATTTATCTTTTGTTTTGTTACAGATCTTTTAAATTCTATAGGTTGAGCTTTTATTGAACCGGAACCAGTTTCATGGTCCACTTGGCTGTGGATACTGGTAGATTTGACAGAATTGATTGAACCCACGCTATTTTGATCTGGTTCAGCACTGTAATCAGGTTCAGACATGATTGGTTTTGTACAGAAAGCTCGAAGCAAAGTTTTATCTTTCAGCAGTTGGGGGGGGGGGGGGGGGGGCACAATTTCAAACTTTAGGCTAATTGTAATGGCACAGTAAGCGATTTGGATATCATTTAAACGCAAATTACAGCAAGCTTGTGTAATTTCACTAGGCTTACAATCAATTAATGGCACGCACGCAACCACAGCATAAGTGAAAACCCTGTGATCAGACTTATTGTTTGTCCTAGTTATTGCCTGGAGTGTTATGCGTGCGCGCAGCTGTTTGTGCTGTCACCACTTGCAATGACGGTGTTACAATAATAGTGGGGTGGGGATGGAGAAAATATTTGAGCATGCACTAAAGTGACTTTTGATAAAAGAAATTAAAACTAGTAGTAGTAGTAGTTCCTTCTAAGGCAAATGCAATACCTAAGTTGCACAGAAGTCAAATTGAAATGTCGAAAACTGTACGTTACAAAAGTATATACAACTTATCTATGCTGGAAGTCTTGTTGGCTCCTGGCTCTTGGCTCTGGCTGCGTGGCTCTGGCACTGAACTGACTGGCTCGGTACGACTTGGTAGAAGATAGTTGTGTACAGTTGGTTGCGTTGCTGCAAGACTTTTTCTTTAGGCGCTGATGCTGTCAGAATTGATGTCTCTGTGTCTGATAATCGTGCATGGGTAGATCTTCTGTGCAGCAGTCTAAGGCTTCAGTTGACAAAGTATTGTCAGGCATTGGCGGTGAGTAGATGGGACATCGGTTGAAAGTAACCAGTGGTAGAAAGGCAAGTGGGTAGAGTTTTAGTTGGCATAGGCAAGTGGGTAGAGTTTCACTGTAACTGCCCTCCCAGAACAACCATGAGTTTCGTACTGATGTTTGATGAGCTTGTATTTGTACATCAAAAACACCGTGAAACTAAAATTTTGTTATAAAATGATTAACAATACTGGATAAATAAAAGAACATACAGAAATTACATTATAGACAAGGTTTTCATGTGAAATTAAAAAATACACAATAACAAATATCAATAAAACATACCTCTATCACCCTTTTCCAGGAGAGAGTTAGTTGGTAATACAAAGGTCTATAGTAGCATGTAGAATATGTAGTATGCAAGCAGTAAAGCGTAAAGCGTAAAGCGTTGTGGCACAATTTTTTCATGTAATGTAGACAAGAGATCTCTCTATATTTGGGTAAATCTAAAAGATTCAGCTACATTTCTCTATCCTTGCTCATTAGTAAGTGTCTATACTTGGTGCAATAATTCGGACACATAACATTTGGTGCTTCTCTGGTTTGTTTCTATCATTGAAGTTGGTAAATGGGTTCCAGAAGGGTGCTGCATAGCATAAGATTGATAGTACTCTGGTGCAATAGAACAGAACACAACCCTTCTCTTCCATGCCAACCTTCTTTAATACCACCAAAGCATGGAATACAGGCTTGTCTTTTGCAATAGATTCATCCACAGATGTTGAGAATTTAAGGCACTGATCAAAAGTAACTTCACACAAGAGCAGTCTTCTATTGGAGTGTCTGTTAGGATGATATCTGCACAAGTTATATTTTTTTACCGCGTGAAAATTACTGACTTACAGTTGGCAGTAATTAACAGCATAGAATTTATGTCACACCAAGCTGCTGCAAATAGTATTGTGTTGTGTTACATTGTATTTTAGCTGAGTTGTAGCTGTGTAGAAACTCCCTCTATACAAGCTATTAAAGAGTTGTAGCTGTGTAGAAACCCTCTCTATACAACCTATTAAAGAGTTGTAGCTGTGTAGAAACTCCCTCTATACAAGCTATTAAAGGGATGTAGCTGTGTAGAAACCCCCTCTATACAAGCTATTAAAGAGTTGTAACTGTGTAGAAACCCTCTCTATACAACCTATTAAAGAGTTGTAGCTGTGTAGAAACCCCCTCTATACAAGCTATTAAAGAGTTGTAGCTGTGTAGAAACCCCCTCTATACAAGCTATTAAAGAGATGTAGCTGTGTAGAAACTCCCTCTATACAAGCTATTAAAGAGTTGTAACTGTGTAGAAACCCTCTCTATACAACCTATTAAAGAGTTGTAGCTGTGTAGAAACCCCCTCTATACAAGCTATTAAAGAGTTGTAGTTGTGTAGAAACCCCCTCTATACAAGCTATTAAAGAGTTGTAGTTGTGTAGAAACCCCCTCTATACAAGCTATTAAAGAGTTGTAGCTGTGTAGAAACCCTCTCTATACAAGCTATTAAAGAGTTGTAGCTGTGTAGAAACCCCCTCTATACAAGCTATTAAAGGGATGTAGCTGTGTAGAAACCCCCTCTATACAAGCTATTAAAGAGTTGTAGCTGTGTAGAAACCCCCTCTATACAAGCTATTAAAGGGATGTAGCTGTGTAGAAACCCCCTCTATACAAGCTATTAAAGAGTTGTAGCTGTGTAGAAACCCCTTCTATACAAGCTATTAAAGAGATGTAGCTGTGTAGAAACCCCCTCTATACAAGCTATTAAAGAGTTGTAGCTGTGTAGAAACCCCCTCTATACAAGCTATTAAAAGAGAGATCGCTCTGAGACACAGAGACTCCTCTCGCTCAAGGTGTCTCTAACAACAAGCTACTGGTTGTGGTCTGCTTGCAGAAAACAGCTACAATAACATGCTCTCAATTCTGTACAGAATGACAGGATAAGTTATGATCACTGCAGACTCGGTTACGGCGCCTGCAGATCCAAGCTTGACCCCGGCACATTCAGGGTTGCATCTCCAGGATTGGTTTAGGATTGCAAGAATAACCTCAGCCCTTCAGATGATTGTACCCAGGATGTACCTACCCTCCAACCTTGAGATGTATAGATCTTAAGCTAAAGGAAGCCATAGAGCTTATCAGGAAATGAGATCGTGACACACAAATAATGCTTACCCAATAACTCCGCCCATTTGCCACTAGGCGCTTATACTATTTAATCTTATGTATTCTCTTATTATTTGTCAGTATGCTTAACTTTGTATCATGATTTGTCATGTGCACTCCCTTTACCCTTGATTTGCCACCTTTTTACATAGGCCAGTTGCTTCCTGTGGTTTTGCCCATAAAAAGCTGCTATACTCTTGTACACTCTAGTGGATAGCCTCCCTCCAGTGTACAGCAATTACATACATGATGTACTACCAAAAACTCATGAGGACTCATGAGGGCTCAGCAGGGCTCAGCAGGGCTCAGCAGGGCTCAGCAGGGCTCAGCAGGGTTTGAATTTGGGGTTTTTTGGAACTCTCGTGGCAGACTTGAGAGCAGCGACACTATTGGAGCTGGTCAGAAGTAGTAACCAAACACAAATCCTCTACCTGAGACATCTGCCGCCTCATAATACTGTTGCATATCACAAGCTGTTGTATATACATATATATATATCTACACGTATATATATACTGGGTTTTGGTATCAGCAAGTGCTATTATACTTCAGTTAAACAGGAAAGCAAAAGTTCTAGACAGTAAAGACAAGGAGGTGAGATTAGTGGTGGAGTGTGTAGAGAAGATAGTGGCTGCTAATAGAAACATCACAAAAAGGTTTGACGACATCAACTGGAAAATTAGTGTGTTGAATGACTCCTACCAATTTGCACACACGTATGCAGTAAGTGATCCCTGCAAACTAGTTGTTAGTGACTGTAGTCGCAAGTTACTATTAATTTTAGCTCCACTATACACCATTACTAGTAGTATTACTGCTGCTACTAGTATTACTACTGCTACTTGTATAACTACTACCTGTATACCATGCACTACTACTAGTATTACTGCTGCTACTAGTATTACTGCTGCTACTAGTATTACTGCTGCTACTAGTATTACTGCTGCTACTAGTATTACTGCTGCTGCTACTAGTATTACTGCTGCTACTAGTATTACTGCTGCTACTAGTATTACTACTGCTACTAGTATTACTACTACCTGTATACCATGCACTACTACTACCATTGTGTGTCATATACTACTACTAATGAATTTCTAGAATGGGCATATATACATCAGCCTTGGAATGATTAAAGTTCTTGGTAGTAGGGACAACATAGCATTTGTACTAGCTCATGAAATGGCACATGTACTTATGTCACACAAGGTACGCTTGCAACTTCTTACTACCATACCCATACCATACCCATATATACAAACTGTGTACAATTATATAGTCATATATTAACTATGTATTGCAATTTAGGCTGAAAGGATAAGCTATGGTAACATAATGGAAAAGATCATGATGGGTGCAGTGGCAGCATGCTGGTCTCTGATGCGTGTGGATTTTTATAATGATGTTTTTGTCAACTTGTTTGTACCGCAAATGTTAGCTGACGTTAGTGAGGTAAGTCAACTCAATTTCTACCTTATACTCCACCTATATAGAGTGTAGGTGTTGCTTGATTGGCGGAATGACTAAGAGCCTAAGAACCTAAGACCTTCAGCAAACTCAATTATTAGTTTTAAAACTTAAATGCTGCTAGGTACCTTTACCGGGGGCCTATGCTCAACCCTCCCCTTTGATTCATTTGATGGCGTTAATTGACAAGCTAAGGCATATCTTGGTATATATGAAGCTGAAATAATGCCAAATGTACCAAACAATCTTCTGGGTCAGAAAATCTTGAGTGCGTTTTGTCAGACCATTTAAGAACCTTGCATGCCAGACCTTGGAAAAAGGTACCTTGGCCTTTCAACTTTTACTGCCTGTTTCCTCTGATTCATATTTGCTTACCACTCCCATGTATTGCTTGTAATCACTCAAGCACTCTCAGGCTCAACTTTCTCTTCGCTACCTCAGAACAGGGTGAGAAAACTCATATATACAACCTCTAGTTCTTGAAAGCAGACAAGTAGAACCATTTGTGCAGCACAGTTCACCGCCTTACAATATACTGTAGGAATAATTCACCGCAAACAGAGAAATCACAAATAAGCAATGTACTGTTAAGCTGAAAGCTTTCCCTAATTACGCTTGCTAAATAGCTTAGAGCTTGTGAAGCTTTTTCTCTGCTTGAGGCATGATGGGTAAAACTCTTTTGGTCACTTTCTGTTTCCTGTTAAACCTGCTTGTTCATGCAATAAACTGTCTTACCATCAATAACATTATCTGATCAATTTACATCCTATATGGTGGCAGCAGTGGGAAAGGTAATCCCCAATGGATAGACAGCAGTTTCAGGAACAATATTTGGATAATATTTGCGGCACACTGATCTAGTATTTTGAATAATGAGTGATGAGGTTGATCAAGCTCCATCAGCACCAATCCAGTTCAGAGCTGCACCACCAAGAATAGATCCACCAGGTAACTTTGACTTCTCTGATCCTGGTAAGTGGACTAGATGGAGAGCCAGATGGATGATGTACAGAGATGCCAGTAGAATAAATGAACATCCTGATAGAGAGCAGATAAACTCTCTTGTATATTGTCTTGGAGAACAGGCTGAAGATATTATTCTATCTAGAAGCATTCCCAAAGACACCCATGACAATATGTTGAGAGCATTTGATGACTATTTCAGTGTTCGAACCAACACCATTTTTGAAAGAGCCAAATTCAACAAACTTGTTCAGAATGGAGACAGTATGAATATATTCATAAATAAGCTGTAACGACAAGCAGAATATTGTGAGTATGGTGCTTTACCTGAAGAGCTGACCAGAGCCAGAATTGTTGTTGGAGTGGATGGCGACCAGCTCAGCGACAAATTACAGTCTGAACCAGCTCTCACATCATCCAATGCAGTCCAAATCAGCAGAAGGTATGAAGCTACTAAACAAGCCAAGACTATTGTACGTGCTAATACAGGTACGGTGGAGAGCGTGAGATCAGATCACAGCAAACCAAAACCCAAAAGTAGACGAGACAAGCCAAATTCAAGACCTGATGGCAAACAACCTAACTGAAGCAGATGTGGAGGGGCGACAACTCACAACAAATCTGAATGTCCAGCCAGTAAATCTAAGTGCCGACAATGCAAAAAGCTGGGACAATGGGAGGAAGTCTGTTACAGAGAGTGATAGTAACCCAGTATTTCTCGATTAAATAAATTCTCGGGTGCAGATTTGGTGATAAACCAGAATGCACAGCTCAGTTCAAAGTTGATTCCGGTGCAGAAGTGACAGTACGTGGTATGCAGACATATGGAGACAAGCAGAGCAAACTACGACCGTCAGATAAGAAACTGTTCGGTCCAGGTGGTATACCTTTACCTGTCAGAGGTCTAGCCGAAGAACAGCTTAGAGTTGACAATCAAACTACATGAGAAAATCTACATAGTAGCGAACCAGAGCACCAACCCAATGAGTAAACGTGCATGTACATCTCTTGGTCTCATACAATGTAATACCAGATATGTGCATAACATTGATACTAATGAAGATAAATCTGTGAAGTTTCATCATGAATTTTCTGATATAGTTTCAGGTTTAAGCAAAGTCAATGTCACTGAGCCATACAGAATCCAGCTTAGGGAGGATGTGAAACCCACCGCATTACACGTGCCGTACGAGGTGTCACAGCCGCAACTACCGAAAGTCAAAAAGCAGCTCGATGATATGGAGAGTATGGGTGTTATATCTAAGGTGACTGTTCCTACCGACTGGTGCTCAGGCATGGTTCAAGTACCTAAAGACGACCCTACACAAATCCGCATAGGTGCTGACTTGACTAAGCTGAATCGTGCTGTAAAGCGTGACACTCACCGTAGCAGTTCTGTCGACAACACTTTAGCCAAGATATCAGGAGCAAAGCTCATGAGTAAGCTAAATGCAAATTCAGGGTATTATCAGATACCATTAGCCGAAGACTCCCGATTACTCACCACGTTCATCACTCCATTTGGACAATATTGCTACAATCCTGTACCATTTGGCCTTGTCAGCTCCGGATATATCTTTCAACGGTGCAAGTTTGATATCCTTGACGGACTTGATGGTGTCGTATGCCACATGGATGATTTACTAGTATACAGCGCTGTGAGTGAGGAGGAGCATGATGATCGAGTACGCAAGATATTAAAACATCTCAAGGATGCTGGTATGACTCTAAACCATAAGAAATGTATATTCTGTAAACCTTCAGTAAAATTCTTGGGTCATATCATCAGCGAACAAGGTGTGCAACCTGACCCTAACCGCATACAGGACATTTTGGAGTTATCCCACCCTACATGTATAAAAAAATTGCAGTCATTTCTAGGATCTGTAAATCAGCTTGGTAAATTATCTCCTAGGATCTCAGACCTAACCAAACCACTAAAGGAGTGGCCGCACTGCACCGATGTTTTGGTGCTGATGTGCCTATATGATGGTTCGTGGCTACGTGCAGGTGGCTACACAGGCTGAAGTGGTCTGACGATGTACTCGAGCACATCGGTGAGCTGCGACTGAACTAGCCAATCATACGGCAAAAAGTGGGGGTTTTTGCCTGTTTCATTTCCGACAACGAATTATTTGTTTCCCTGATATAATAATCATCACATTAATACCAATAATTGAAGGACAATTTCACTGTGATGTATGGCGGTTTTGGTTCACCATGAAAACATCGCTTTCAATATCATTTTTGGTTCTGTATATTATTAAATCTTCCAGTTATATTGATTATTCATTATTTATAATGAATGACGTAATAATAATTTATTTTATTTTATTGTTGTTGTACTTGTTATTAATTTTGATTATTATTATATTTATACTCAGTGATGTTGAACTTATCAATTACCACTGTTCTATGAGCCATGTAAAACTAATTCACTGTTCAAACTTTATTATTGTACAGGAAAAATCACGGCCAGTTCCTGTGCAACCTACAACGATTTGAACATTCACATTAACAATTCCATTTATCGCATTTATCTATCACTACATCCACATTATATGCGCTGCTACCAACAACTCAGTGTTTGTAACCTCGATGCCGAACTTATGTTCTATTTTTATTATTATTATATTTTGAGGCCACATTTTAGCACCGCCTCTTTTACATAAATACAAGCGCTGAGCTGCTCACTAGTCAGTGTACTGGGGAAACTCAACTGATTTATTCTGCTAAGAATACAATACAGCTCACACTCAATCAAGCTTATTACTTGAACTTTACGACAGACAACTCTACTGCTCTAAGGACAACCAGCTCGGACGACCTCTTAGGTCTGGTAGCAACTAGTGTTGTTCGACAAGTAGCAGACAGAAGGCAGACTTGCCTGGCAGACACTAGCCGAACAGTGCTCCCCCTCCAGCAGGAATGCTTACGGGCAGACACTAGCAAGGTCGTTCTGACAGCAAGCTGTCTTGACAGACAGACGGCTCTACTTGTCTAGAGGTAGTGCAGGTGGCTACCGGGACAACTAGTGACAGTTATAATAAAATCCTGCACAATATAACATTACACTTCCTTCGGAGTTTGCAGTGGATGCTCGTTGTTGACAAAAATTCTAACGGAAATGCGTTGGAAATGGTTAAACTTGATGAGCTTGGGAAAGTATTTTGTTTAAACCATTCAAAGAACGCCGATATTTCTTCGGCATCAGACATAGACCAAGATGTTGGTTATGCTCAACAACAGGCCCCACGATGTCCCAAAACGGACATGCTAATCGGGCACTCCCATAACAAGGCCTTCCGATGCAAAACATCGGCCTGTGTAGTCCCTTCAGAGTCCTTTGCAGTCAGGAACATTAAACATGGAACATTAGCATGACGCAGGCTATGAAAGACATAAAGATGAAACTCTCCAAAGCTCCCTGTCTCTGGTGGTATGACGTCAACAAGCCGATTATAATCATGAGCGATGCTTCAAACCAGGGACTAGGCACTGTGTTATTTCAAGTGCAACTAGATGGATTGCGTAGACTCATTGCCTCCACGCCAAGAAGTTTAACTGATACTGAATCAAGATGGTCACCTATCGAGCTAGAAGCTTTGGGGATAGCATGGGCCTGCTCTAAGTTCGAAATGTACATCTTAGGACATACAGATGTGAAACTCGAAACGGACCACAAACCTCTAGTGCCTATCTTCAACTCAAAGCCGTAAACAACCTAACCACCAGAATCCAGAGACAACGACTCCAAACACTAAAATACTCATTCACTGTACAACATAGACCTGGTAAATGCAACAACATTGCCAACTTACTCTCCAGACAACCCCTATCTAAGGCAGATGCTGAGGACAAACAACTCACCAGAGAAATAGTAATTGCCGATGTATCCAGAATCATGTCACTCCCTGCTCCTGAACAACGACTTCACGACCTTAGGATGAAACAATCGGAGGACACAACTCTTCGACAAGTGATCCACTTTGTCAACTATGGATGGCCCGATTATCTCTCAGGTGTTGAAACAAATCTCAAACCATACTGGCAGGGTAAAGCCGACTTTACTATCATCAACAACCTACTACTGTACAACCAGAGAATAGTGATACCGATCAGCGAAAGAAGTGACATTCTAAAACATTTACACACTGGTCATCTAGGAATACACAAGTGCCGAGAAAAGCTCACCAATCTGTGTGGTGGCCTGGGCTATTGCAAGAAGTAACCGAGAAAAACTAGTGAAAAACTGCAGATCCTGCCAGCAACATCAACCAGAACGCTGTGAGCGTCGCTGCAGATCTATTTTATTTCAAGAATTATGACTACCTACTCATAGTGGACTATTACTCCAGATACATCAAATTCTCCCGTCTCAATGGTATGACAAGTGCTGCCGTGATCAATTCTCTGAAATCCATACTCGCCAGACATGGAATACCAGAAACTGTGATGTCAGATAACGAACTTTGTTATTCTAGCCAGTAATACTGGAGATCCGCCACTGAGTACTGCTGTGATAGCACAACCAGCTCTCCTCGATACCGGCAGGCTAATGGTGAAGCAGAGAAAAACATACAAACAGACAGTCAAAAACCTCATCAAGAAAGCTGCTGATCCCTACCTCGCTCTACTCTCCTACTGCAACGCACCAACACAGAACGGGTTCTCTCCAGCTGAGATGCTTATGGGCAGACGACTCCGGACTGATCTACCTGCAGAACCCAGAACTCTCAGACCCTACACATCAGACTATGACCTCATAGCTGGAGAAGAACATGAATACAAACTGAAAATGAAACACTCATATGACAGCCGTCACAACACTAAGGAGCTGCCTCCGCTCAATGGAGGCAATTTAGTATACATCCAAGACCTTGACAAATCTGGTACAGTTACCGAAAACCTTCGCGGCATATCACATGTAGTCCCTACTGAGAGTGGGAATGTATGCAGAAACAGATGCTCACTAAATGCTATGCCAGTCACTACCACTAGTCCTCAATCACCAGAACTCAGACAGCCACCCGGTGAAACAGCAGCTCTGAGACCGACATTGGGAACTCCGACTGGTACACCAAACGGTGCACGTAGAACGTCCTTTCGGGTTTTACATCGTCCTGAATGCATGGGTTATGAACAGTTGGGTGGTTGACATCAAAATTGGCAACATGGATTGTAACTTTTTTGAAGTCATAATAATTCAATTTTTACCTGTTTTTGGAAAAAGGGAAATATACTGTTAAGCTGAAAGCTTTTCTTAATTATGCTTGCTAAATAGCTTAAAGCTTGTGAGACTTTTTCTCTGCTTATAGCATGATGGGTAAAACTCCTTTGGTCACTTTCTGTTTCCGGTTCAACCATGTTTGTTCATGCAATAAACTGTCTCACCATCAACAACATTATCTGATCAATCTACATCCAATAAGCAATAATCAATTGTTGTCAGACACAACACAAGCACATGTCACTGAGTAGATCCATTGGGTCCTTTGGTTAGCCTTCACCCCTAGTACAACTTCACTTTGCTCTTTACTAGGTGATACACTTCAGTTCTTTGCTTGCTCATAGACTACTTACAGGGGGGTTATACGACAGACAAAGTGCACTCACAGCGCTTACAGTTCAATACTCTAAGTGCACTCACAGCGCTTACAGTTCAATACTCTAAGTGCACTCACAGCGCTTACAGTTCAATACTCTAAGTGCACTCACAGCGCTTACAGTTCAATACTCTAAGTGCACTCACAGCGCTTACAGTTCAATACTCTAAGTGCACTCACAGCGCTTACAGTTCAATACTCTAAGTGCACTCACAGCGCTTACAGTTCAATACTCTAAGTGCATCAACTTGATTAGCTAGTGGCTATGGTTAAAATAAGCCATGTCACACCAACTTAGTTTTATCTGCTTAGAGCAAAAAAAGATAGTTCCTATAGTTTTAGTGTTTTAGTTATCTCTTGTGCTGTACATTGAGCAATCAACATTCATAACCACATGTTCACATTATATATATATATGTGAACAGTTGTCCATAATGTTGTAAAGGATTTTGTCGTGTATTTTACCGAACATTACCAGAGAGAGCACCCGGTCAGAGAAAGACAACACGTGTTATGCTTGTCTCCTCTTCGTGACTACCACTAGTCTAGAGAGCACCGCCATAGCAGTGTTAGCATCTCTAATCACTTGGAGTGTTACCAGTTGACACAGGTTCTGCCGTATACGATAAAACACAAAACAGCTTGATCAGACAACCTGCCAAACAAACAACAACTGATATAAGTTTAAATCTCTTTATTATAACACAATACACATTCGCACAGACAAGTTCACAGTACAAATGCATACACACAACTGCCTCTCTGGGTTAATGTCCAAAAATATATAGAGTAAATATGTAAATGATGGTGGCTGAAATTGCAGTACCCTGATTGGCTAAAATAATCACCCCATACAATCAAAACAATAAACTGATGTGTGATAACAAAACAAGTGAATAAGCTGCTGCATTATAAGATAGTCAACAACAAGCTGGCAAATTATAACGATAGCTAACTGCCAATATTCAAATGTTAGTAGTTGAGTAGTAGGAGGGGAATTCCCTGGCAATTGTCTACTGCATTGCAGCTCACCCGCTGCAACAAGTGCTATCAAAAACATTTGCTCGGCAAATCTGCTATCGCGTTCAGATGACTTATTTCGTGTACAATCAAAAATTGTACTCGATTGAATTGAGTCTGACAGCAGCAAGTATCACTTGCATGTAACAGAGCATAGTAGCGGCGCTATGCAAATCCACTACAATATTGTAATGGAATTGCATCATGCGGACTCTATTTAGCGGCAGAAATCTGCCTTATTTAGTCCTTGCAGTATTGAGCTAGCAGCATGCCAGCTGGTTGCAAGTAAACAATACGTACTAACAACAGCATTTCTCTCTAAAGCAAAAGCAACGAGTCAACTATGGTGCTAGTAGCTGTGTGTTGTTATCTCGCTCTAGTAAACTGAGCGTTTACTCTTATTGCTCTGTTGGCTGAGAGCCAGCTATTGATTGCGTGTGCCAGCAAGGTGGCTGGCACAAAGAAGAAGATGTAAGGGACTTCCTCTCAGCTAGCAGTATCTACTCTCTTGTGATTAGATGATTCAAACCAACACTAACTGTATTGTTATTGATGCTACCTCTCGTGTGATTTTCTATTTTTGTGTCATTCTTTTCCACTTGTTTATGTGTAACCAATCAACTGCCTGTGATTTCAACTGACTATTTACACAACTTACTTTATAAATATAGCTCCTGTTGTGCTGGTGCTCAATAGTAATTGTTGGTACTCTGGTTTGTTGGCAAATATACATATTCGATAATTTAACCTCATACTTATTCCTCTGGCTGGTTGCGTTACTGACAACACAGTGCTAACATGAATTGGATTTAATTCAATACTGCTTTTTGTGCTCTCTGGTTGACAGCAGAGCGGACACTGCCTTTAGCAGTGTCCGCTCTACTGGTGCTATCCGGCTTGGTGCAGCTCGGATTGTATGCTGCTTATCATGACTCTGCCCTCCAGTGTCAGGACCCTCCAGTGTCAGGACCCTCCAGTGTCAGGACCTTCCAGTGCCCTCCAGTGTCAGGACCTTCCAGTGTCCTCCAGTGTCAGGACCTTCCAGTGCCCTCCAGTGTCAGGATATTCTTGCCTTGTTGGCAGCTCTTGTTCTCTCTAGTAGTGCTTGATAAAGGCCGGCACGAATCCTTTACAATATATCTAAGACAGTAGGGAAAGTTATCTCACCACCTGTATCAATCACATCAAACTGTTTGCAGTATACCGCAAGTTTACCTTTTTACCGAATGCAAGAGAGAGAAGCTGATTTGGTTGGAGCTGAGATGGCTTCAAGGGTAAGTTCTGTAGTATGCACAATTGTTAGGCTTTAGCTGACAGCTTTTATTGATAGATTATAGTAAGATGTGAATAGCTGTCTAACTGTAGCTATTGAAAGTGAGCATATTATCGAGACAAGTGTCTTGTCAGAAAACAGGCCTGTCATATTTGAATTTATAGGCATGCTTTGATACACGAGAATTTATAGCGTGGATGATGTGGGTAGACTATGATGAGCAGCGCTCCGATAAGAAAAGTGGCCCAGAATACCTCTCTACTCACCCGGTTTATGCCTCCCGAATTGAGTATTTGAAGGAAAACATCAAGAAGGTGACGTACTGTACATGCAAACAGATTGGTATTGTGTGATATGTCTATTGTATATGATGTTGTAGTACATATTGCCTATTGCCATATTACCTATTACCTAGTGTTACAGTGGGTTGGCTTTTTCAAAACACATAGCTTTCAATCCAGGCTAATATACAATACAATTGCCAAAAGTGTTATAGAGGGATTGAACAAAAGTACTTCCTTACACCACTTGTCCACCACTTGTCCACCACTTGTCCACCACTTGTCCACCACTTGTCCACCACTTGTCCACCACTTGTCCACCACTTGTCCACCACTTGTCCACCACTTGTCCACCACTTGTCCACCACTTGTCCACCACTTGGCCACCACTTGTCCACCACTTGTCCACCACTTGTCCACTCCTTTACCCCAAATTAAACCCCAACTCCCATCAGACCCTATTGCACTAGTTAAACCCCTTTTTCTGAATAGAGCAACCTCAGTAACCTTTCTCCCCTTTTTATTCAAGGAAAACCTCCCACGGGAGTATTAGCTGCTCCAAGTTTCTAAAAGGCGCTACATCAACTCCTACTCCCCTTGCAGAACCCCCTTGCAGGACCCCCTTGCAGTACTTCTTTGCCAACCATTACCAACCCTATATGGGCTATTACCAACCCTGGTTGGTAATAGCCCATATAGGGTTGGTAATAACCCTTATAGGGTTGGTAATGGCCCATATAGGGTTGGTAATGGCCCATATAGGGTTGGTAATGCACCCTATAGAATTGGTGATGGCGCCTATAGGGTTGGTAATGGCCCCTATAGGGTTAGTAATTGCCCCTATAGGGTTGGTAATGGCCCATATAGGGTTGGTAATGGCCCATATAGGGTTGGTAATGGCCCCTACTGTGCCAATTTAGACGAGGATCCTAAAAACTGTCGATGATGTCTACTAACCTGTGTCCAGAAGCTACCTACTCAGAGCTAAACTATACCATTGACCACAGGCTAGATGGAGCCTTAGAACTGTCAGGGGATTAATTGGCACCATTTACTGGACAGAAGCTTATGACTCCACCTCTCATCCGCTTAGCAGCATGTTTACTTAAGTTCATGTACTCTTTCGTAATTAGTTACGTATATATTATATACTTGACCGCATGCATCGGTTATGCCTTACTTCCTGTACACCTGACTTGTTAAGACCATTATTGTTTCCCGTTCTTCAGCCTATATAAAGACTGGAATTTTTATTACTCTTTGCATTCAGTCACTTGATGCATTGTCATGTACACTTGCCCCCCTCCAGGAGATTGCCCCCCTCTAGAAGATTGCCCCCCCTCGATGAGATTGCCCCCCTCTAGGAGATTGCCCTCCTCTAGAAGATTGCCCCCCCTAGGCGATCGCCCTTCTCTAGAAGATTTCCCCCCCCCCCCCTAGGAGATTGCCCCCTCTAGGAGATTGCCCCCCCTAGGAGATCGCCCTTCTCTAGGAGATTGCCCCCTCTAGGAGATTGCCCCCTCTAGGAGATGGCCCCCGTCTAGGAGATTGCCCCCCTCTAGAAGATTGCCCCCCCTCGATGAGATTGCCCCCCTCTAGGAGATTGCCCTCCTCTAGAAGATTGCCCCCCCTAGGCGATCGCCCTTCTCTAGAAGATTTCCCCCCCCCCCTAGGAGATTGCCCCCTCTAGGAAATTGCCCCCCCTAGGAGATCGCCCTTCTCTAGGAGATTGCCCCCTCTAGGAGATTGCCCCCTCTAGGAGATGGCCCCCGTCTAAGAGATTGCCTCCCGAGAGCTGAATTTATGTCAATGATAACTATTATAACCTAGTACTCTGCTTAGTTTTGTTAAGTAGCAGACTCTGTCTATAGCGTGAGATTCAGTAGCAACTGACAAGTTGTCACTGTTGATACGGGCACAGTGTCCCCTCTGGATAGAAATGTAATACTCGATACTAGTGGTATTTTGTGGAAACAAGACCAAGATCCACTACGGTACATATATATGTATGTATATGCTGAAGGTCCATTGCATTCAAAAAAATTCTCTCCGGAAGAACACATACACCGAGTTTGAACTTAAATGCCGATCAGAAGTTTTTTTCTAGCTAGTGAGTTAAATAAATGGGTTACTTACACTGGCCATGTACTTTTGTTTTGTACAAGGGCACGATTCGTTGAATGATATGAGTCAGCAAACTGCTTTGACGGCAGCTCAAGTTTCACATAGAACAATATCACTCAGATTGCAGGAGCAGTGAAGTTACTTTGTACTGCAACAAGTTACCTGAGTTTTAGGTTGATTAAAAATAATATGAAGAAAAAATTATTGTTTATCCTTCAATTGTAAAAAACTTTGAATAAGTTTTTCCCACCAGGTATGTGTAAGCATAATATGTGCTAACAGTCACACTCACACATCATACTTCATTATAGAATGAGGAGCTCTATCAAGCTGAGAGTTGTCCCAACTGGCATAAAGAGAACCCAATCCGTAGAATGCAACAGAAGATTGACAGAAATAAACTGATGACAGATATGAGCCAAAAATAATATACATACAAACAATTTAATATGTGTTAAAATATATCCACTACTTTTTATTGTTTATGATTAATAAATGTTCTGCAATGTTATATATGAAGCAGTTATCTACAGCGTTATGTGTATGCTTATAACTATATCTACAAGATACGTATATACAAGATATGTATATACGAGATATGTATATACAAGATATGTGTATACGAGATGTTGGGAAGTGTTTTGTTTTTGATCAAAAGTTTGCTAGCCATCCTGTGAAAATACTATTTGAAGCTTCCAGTGCAGTTTTTGTTACAGATTGACTGCCAGAACCATAACTTTATCTGATAGCAAAGAGCCAGTTCTCAGTCACTTTATCTGATAGCAAAGAGCCAGTTCTCAGTGTTAAAGTATGCTCGTCCGTCCCTCTAGCTCAGGCTACTATTGATTCATCAAGTTTGTTATGAGCAAGCAAGACTTTTCTGGGATCGTTAGTGTGTCTCTGCGAGTTAAGATAGCCTCAGTGCCTCAGTATATGTAACAATAGATAGCCTCAGTATATGTAACAATTAACCCAAAACAGCAGGTTTTAGAGTTCTTAAATATATGAAAGGGAGATGTTATATCACAGCACTTACTACATTTGTTTTTATGCGGGCATGGAAGTGTTAAAAGCCTCTCCCATCTAAACAGTTGATAAGTATTTTAGGGTTAATGAAGCACCTCTCATCTTGTAGCAGTGAAAAACAATATAAATTGACCTGATAGAAACTTTATAATGATGATATTATACTTCTACATCAAGGGAAGTGACAAAGAAAACACTACTTGGGGCTAGACTACACACTAGAGTCTTTCCACAGAGTCATCTGACCACTACAAAGCCCTGTCATCATATTCTAATTCACTGTTACACAATTAACACTCTCCAGCCAAATTACTCAGGAGCAAATAACTTTAAACACAAATTCCTCTAGATCAATTAGTACTCATTCCAAAGGTGGGAGAACACCATGTACCAAAAGTGCACTGGTACCAAGCACACAGTACTTGGGAACTACATGCCCATTTGCCTACAGTAAAAGTCCTCATACCTGACTCAGGTAAAATTAGCGCAGTCAGAAAAATCTCATAGGATATATTGGTAGGTAGGATGAAGTAAACAGTTGGAGCAATCATCATTACATTGCACCAATATCTCATAGCAGTAGTTATGGAAGCTCCACCAGTATAACTGCCTTCTTCTCAACCCAGCACCATGGCCCTCCGCTAGCTGCTAGAACCTCCGCTAACTGCTAGAACTGCATCGATTTATACTTGATTCCCTCAATAGGGATTTTGGAAGGGGTGTAGATGCTACTTTTGCTGGCTAGCACCTGCGCTTGCACCCTTGTCCAAAACACAACTGTTGTCACCACCTCCACTAAGAGATTGGATCCTGATAAACGTTGAGTCTGAGACTCTTCAAATTCTTTTGAGACATCTGCATTGCAGGTACCTGGAGACTCTGCACTAGAGGACAGAGCCAGAGCATGTAGTTGGACACGCAATGGCACCGTAGCCACTTGATGTACCAACTTTTATATTTGCATCAACTCTTGTTGCTAGGCAACTCTAGCAGGTGCTTATGGCAGCAAGTTAGCATTCGTAAGCTCACAGTAAAGTTCAGCCTATTGCTGACTCAACTTTGTTGTTTTCTCTGAGTAACTTGACAAGTTGGGCGAGTTTCATCAATACAAACTTTATAGAGGAATTTATGGCATGTAGTATTGTTGAAGCACTTGGAACTAGTAAGTACTGTATCACTGTTAGTAGTGCTCTCTCTCGTCCCTTGTAAGGTTAACAGCTATTTGAATTGTAGAGGAAGCTTGATGTACTACTTAGAATGAAATGTTGATATTTGAATAACAATAGTGAGTTATACAGTGATGTGGCACATTTCTGTGAATCTAGGACGATGATCTATAACTGCTGCACTGAGTGTTTGCTCTTTTGTAATACTGCAAGTATAATAGGTAGGTGTGGGACATAGCTGCTTTGGTGGAGGTTTTTATGCATGGACCAAACACTACACTAGTTTCAGAAGAGGCTTTTATTAGCTAAAGACTCCTAACCATTGAGCAACAAAGTGAGTTGGGTGTTCAGCATATTGAGAAAGTTGCTGGCTCTCAAACAGAAGGGTAGGTCTAGTAGAATCTCGGATCTGTATGTGGTTTTATTCACTCCAACATTTAGATAAGCATATTTATGAACTGACGCAACATTTGAGCGTGGAACTGAGTTGCAAAGGTGGTGGGGTCATAGAGAGCGGGCTCCACCAACATTGAAACTTGCAAAACTTTTCAAAATACAGTTTTGTGACTCTGTGCTAGTGAACATGCAACTAGTATCGTTATTTGGATGTGTCTCATTGATTACTACCAGTTTAATAAATCATTAACATAAGGAGTAACAGCTACTATATTGTTGTGTTGTATCAAGGCAAGTAACCGATAGTGACTCATCCTATTTTAGCCTCAAGTGTTGATGCAGAGCAACTGCAAGAATTGGAATGCTGCAACGAGCTTTACATCGACCTCTTTTATTACGTTACCCGAGCCTTGCTAAGAGAAACATTGAGTATTTCAAACAATTTTCTACCAAATGGATCAAGGCAAACACCACCAAACACAAACCTTCTTTAATTCTTTGCCATTTTGTGACTGGAAACGCTTGCTCAAGGCAATTAATCTCTCGATTCATCTCAACCAGCACGAGAAAAAGTCTGTGGAATATGCATGTGATTAGCAGAACTTTGTTTCTTTGGCCACTACTCAAGTACTCTCTGCTGACCATCGCCATCGTATGCGGAGGGTAGGATGGTTGCTTTACCTTATCTGTTTACTACTTGCATATCTGTTTACTACTTGCATATCTGTTTACTACTTGCATATCTGTTTACTACTTGCATATCTGTTTACTACTTGCATATCTGTTTACTACTTGCATATCTGTTTACTACTTGCATATCTGTTTACTACTTGCATATCTGTTTACTACTGGCATATCTGTTTACTACTGGCATATCTGTTTACTACTTGCATATCTGTTTACTACTTGCATATCTGTTTACTACTTGCATATCTGTTTACTACTTGCATATCTGTTTACTACTTGCATATCTGTTTACTACTGGCATATCTGTTTACTACTGGCATATCTGTTTACTACTTGCATATCTGTTTACTACTTGCATATCTGTTTACTACTTGCATATCTGTTTACTACCTTTATATCTGTTCACTACCTGTATATGTGTACACTACCTGTATATGTGTATACTACCTGTATATGTGTATACTACCTGTATATGTGTATACTACCTGTATATGTGTATACTACCTGTATATTGTAATGGATTCCAGTCTGTTTACCACGGACATCCCCTAGTCTCGAGTAATATACCTCTCTCCAGAGGGGACACTGTGCTGATTGACAGTGACAACTGTGTTCAGGCAACCGAATTACCCAGTAAGGCAAAAGCCCATTGCTCAGACAAACAATACAGCGGAGTGCTTGTGTAAGTGGCTATATTCTCAAGACAAAGTCCTAAAGGGTGTTTAGTCCTCTAGGGTGTTTGTGGCAAGACATGAGAATGAATGCCAAGAGTAAGGCAAAAGTCTCTCCTTTTATAGGAGAGCTAACAGGTATAAAACATATAACAGCTAGAGCACAGGAAGTAAACTAGCCAATACAATCAGTTATATAAATAGGGAACCAATCAGACAATGAAATAAGGTTAAATAATAAAAATGCCAAGTGGCTAAGGGCGGAGTCCTGTCTCCTATTGTCCAATCAGCGGTCCTGCACGGCTCCCAGGCTATAGATAGAGTATGGTTCACCAAGTCAGTAATCCGAGGAAGGGTAGTTCCGGTTCCTGACCTTGAATAAGATCCTACATGGTTTTGGGGATCCTCTTCTATGTCGGCCATCTTGTGCTGGCCCAGTATAGCTATACCGGGTTGGTAAGGGGTCAATACCGGCCCTGCAGGGGTCACTACCGGCCGTGCACACTATGCCACCGGCACAGTAAGACTTTCCACCCAAACAGCTGTTGACCGAACGCTGTGGGTTGAAGTCTATCGCATTGTCTCGCAAGGGTGGATAGTAAACGGCCTGTTTACTGGCAACTTCCACCAAAATCTACCACAATATGTACATACTACCTGTATATGTATATACTACCTGTATATGTATATACTACCTGCATATGTATTTACTACCTGCATATGTATTTACTACCTGTATATGTATATACTACCTGTATATGTATATACTACCTGCATATGTATTTACTACCTGTATATGTATATACTACATGTATATGTATATACTGTCTGTATATGTATATATTACCTGTATATGTATATACTACCTGTATATGTATATACTACCTGTGTATGCATATACTACCTGTATATGCATATACTACCTTTGCCTGTAGTATTGTGTTTGTACACACGGAAAGGAGAGAACAAGTTTCTTACCTGCTAACGCAATTAGCATTATCTATCGGCGCCCTGGTGCTCATGACCTACACCTTAATTGAGGGCAGTGAGAAAAACCCCTTAAATGGATACAAAGCAATGAAAATAGTGGACAGAGTAGCAAAAGCTTTTGAGGAGGATTACGAGATATTTGTAAGACACAAGTTATCATTCGTTTGTATGTCAATTAACAGTTGCCATCAAACTTTGCTTTGTAGTCTGTAGCCTGTAGTCTGTAATCTGTAGCCTGTAGTCTGCAGTTTGTAGTCTGTAGCCTGTAGCCTGTAGTCTGTAGCCTGTAGCCTGTAGTCTGTAGTCTGTAGTCTGTAGTCTGTAGCATGTAGTCTGTAGCCTGTAGTCTGTAGCCTGTAGCTTGTAGTCTGTAGTCTGTAGCCTGTAGTTTGTAGTCGGTAGTTTGATAGCAGTGGAATCTGCAATAAAACCCTCCATAGTGCAATTAAGTATTGAGAGATGTATTTGTAGCTCTTCCAGTAGTGGTCTGATTGAAGTTACACTAGTAAAGCCTTTTATAGACTCAGTTCTATAGGCTCAATTCTATAGGCTCAACTCTATAGACTCAGTTCTATAGACTCAGTTCTATAAACTCAGTTCTATAGACTCAGTTCTATAGACTCAGCACAGGAAGCATGTAATCTACATGCGGTAATGCCCAATCATCATGCAATGTAATAGATCAAACATATCAAACTAATTGAGCTATATGAATATATAAGCAAAATCGCGTGGCTTACCACGTGTGTTCTCTGACAGGTATCCAATAATAATATGAGATGGTCTGCAAGACTGACAGCTGAAGACATCACAGCACACACCTAGCTGCTTATTGCTTCCCTCGTAGGATATGTCAGTGTATACTAGGATATGTCAGTGTATACTAGGATATGTCAGTGTATACTAGGATATGTCAGTGTATACTAGGATATGTCGGTGTATACTAGGATATGTCGGTGTATACTAGGATATGTCAGTGCATACTAGGATATGTCAGTGCATACTAGAATATGTCAGTGTATACTAGGTTATGTCAGTGTATACTAGGTTATGTCAGTGTGTACTAGGATATGTCAGTGTATACTAGGATATGTCAGTGTATACTAGGATATGTCAGTGTATACTAGGATATGTCAGTGTATACTAGGATATGTCAGTGTATACTAGGATATGTCAGTGTATACTAGGATATGTCAGTGTATACTAGGATATGTCAGTGTATACTAGGATATGTCAGTGTATACTAGGATATGTCAGTGCATACTAGGATATGTCAGTGTATATTAGGTTATGTCAGTGTATACTAGGATATGTCAGTATACTAGGATATGTCAGTGTATGCCAGGATATGTCAGTGTATACTAGGATATGTCAGTGTATACTAGGATATGTCAGTATACTAGGATATGTCAGTGTATACTAGGATATGTCAGTGTATACTGGGATATGTCAGTGTATACTAGGATATGTCAGTGTATACTAGGATATGTCAGTGTATACTAGGATATGTCAGTGTATACTAGGATATGTCAGTGTATACTAGGATATGTCAGTGTATACTAGGATATGTCAGTGTATACTAGGATATGTCAGTGTATACTAGGATATGTCAGTATACTAGGATATGTCAGTGTATACTAGGATATGTCAGTGCATACTAGGATATGCCAGTGTATACTAGGATATGTCAGTGTATACTAGGATATGTCAGTGTATACTAGGATATGTCAGTGTATACTAGGATATGTCAGTGTATACTAGGATATGTCAGTGGATACTAGGATATGTCAGTGTATACTAGGATATGTCAGTGCATACTAGGATATGCCAGTGTATACTAGGATATGTCAGTGTATACTAGGATATGTCAGTGTATACTAGGATATGTCAGTGCATACTAGGATATGTCAGTATACTAGGATATGTCAGTGTATACTAGGATATGTCAGTGCATACTAGGATATGTCAGTGTATACTAGGATATGTCAGTGTATACTAGGATATGTCAGTGTATACTAGGATATGTCAGTGTATACTAGGATATGTCAGTCATTCGAGTCACAGATAACTGCGCAGGTCTACCAAGTTGAACAATTCAATAACACGTATTAGTATTGCGGTGTTCCATGAGTAATGCATATTTGGTAGCTACGAGAGAGAATGTATATATTGGACTACAACGATCAACGGTACCAAAAAGCCGAGGATATTTTGATGAGATTACTGGCGGCTAACGTAGATGTGTACCCACTAATGGATGCCCCCAACAAAGGCATATACAAACTGATTGTGTACAAAGGTGTGGACTCAGAGAGAACCATCGAACTTTCTGTAAGGACTTTGTCTGATTTTAATTCTATTATGTTGGTTGTTTTGTCAGGACAACCTGAAAACCTCCCTTCTAACGCCCATTACCAGCAAGTACTATAGGATGTCTATGAGTACCCTTACATGTCTCTGAATACCCTTACATGTCTAGAAATACTCTTACATGTCTATGAGTACCCTTACTTGTCTATGAATACTCTTCCATGTTTATGAGTACTCTTACATGTCTATGAGTACCCTTACATATCTATGAGTATCCTTACATGTCTATGAGTACTCTTACATGTCCATGAGTACCCTTACTTGTCTATCAATACTCTTCCATGTACATGGTTACTCCTACATGTCTAGAGTGTTCTTAGATATCTATGGGGGCACTTCAACATATATGGTTAATATTAGATGTCTATGAGTACCCAGAGAATGTACTCAAAACACAACTTATTCATACAATGAGTGACTAGAATGTAGTTGACTTTACAAGCACATAGCAATGCTATAGGTTAGGTTTTATAGGTTTGTCTTTATCTTCATAGCTGTGTACATACCTGTGTGCATACCTGTGTACATACATGTGTACATACCTGTGTACATACCTGTGTACATACCTGTGTACATACCTGTGTACATAGCTGTGTACATACCTGTGTACATACCTGTGTACATACCTGTGTACATACCTGTGTACATACCTGTGTACATACCTGTGTACATAGCTGTGTACATACCTGTGTACATACCTGTGTACATACCTGTGTACATACCTGTGTACATACCTGTGTACATACCTGTGTACATACCTGTGTACATACCTGTGTACGTGCCTGTGTACGTGCCTGTGTACGTGCCTGTGTACGTGCCAGTGTACGTGCCTGTGTACGTGCCTGTGTACGTGCCTGTGTACGTGCCTGTGTACGTGCCTGTGTACGTGCCTGTGTACGTGCCTGTGTACGTGCCTGTGTACGTGCCTGTGTACGTGCCTGTGTACGTGCCTGTGTACGTGCCTGTGTACGTGCCTGTGTACGTGCCTGTGTACGTGCCTGTGTACGTGCCTGTGTACGTGCCTGTGTACGTGCCTGTGTACGTGCCTGTGTACGTGCCTGTGTACGTGCCTGTGTACGTGCCTGTGTACGTGCCTGTGTACGTGCCTGTGTACGTGCCTGTGTACGTGCCTGTGTACGTGCCTGTGTACGTGCCTGTGTACGTGCCTGTGTACGTGCCTGTGTACGTGCCTGTGTACGTGCCTGTGTACGTGCCTGTGTACGTGCCTGTGTACGTGCCTGTGTACGTGCCTGTGTACGTGCCTGTGTACGTGCCTGTGTACGTGCCTGTGTACGTGCCTGTGTACGTGCCTGTGTACGTGCCTGTGTACGTGCCTGTGTACATACCTGTGTACATGAACAATTACGATGTTTACTGGTTGTCATATACTAGTAGTAATATATGAGCAGATCTCCCTACCAAGTGTTTTTTTGTGGATCTGATCTTGGAGTGGGGCAATGGGTTATGGCGTTGAATGAATTCGCCGAGTTTATATTGTATTTTATTTGAGGGGCATTTGAATGGCATTTGAGTGGCATTTAAGTGGCATTTGAGTTTTGATTATTTTTTTACTTGATTTGAACTTATATGACATATAGATTTTGAATGTATGGCATTCAAGTTTTGATAATTTTTTTACATAACTATATACATACTTGAGAGAAAGAAAGAGATAGAGGAGAGAGAGGGAGGAGAGAGGGAGAGAGAGAGGAGAGAGAGATTTTTTAGTTTTCTATACATTCATGTATATATGGTTAATTATGTACGTATTTATGGGTATATTTATATCTACATAGAGAGAGGAGATATATCTACATTGAATAAATATTTTGATCAAAAATGAAACATTATATGATTATATACCTGATTACATAATAAGTAGGGAAAATCTTCCTATATAATATAGCTAGAGTCAGTAAATACTAAGTTATACAAAGCAATACAACTTGTAATGACAATCAATGCATTCATACATACATACATACATACATATGGTATCTTGAGAGAGAAAGAGAGAGAGGAGAGAGAAATCTTTTAGTTTTCTAGCAATTAATGTATATATGGTCAATTATGTGCATACTTATGGGTATATTTATATCTACATAGAGAGAGAGAAGAGAGGAGATATATCTAAATTGAATTAATACATTGATTAAAAATGAATCATTATATGATTATATACATTTATTACATAATAAGTAAGGAAAATCTCCCCATATAATATAGCTAGAGTCAGTAAATACTAAGTAATACAAAGCACTACAACTTGTAATAAATACAAAGTAGTAACAGTTAATGCATAGTTTGTTCCTTTACAATGATGTCTTTGATGTAGTGATGTTATATCTTAGGAAGGAAGACTTCTGTTCTATGTGCTTTTAATTTCGTAATGAACTAAAATAAGAAAGTTATGCATTAGTATAGAATGATTAAGCGAAAATGTAAAATAATTACATGAATTTGAATTATAGTTCTAGTTACATTGGATAGTTTACATTATTAGAAAAGGGAAATAACTCACCAAGTTACATTGTTCAACTTGTTCTTTCTTGAGCATTATTTTCACCAAGTGTTTTTGATTCTCTTTCATCTATCTAAAACAATTACCATGAAAATGTATATATTCAGCATTTTGTTGTAAAAAATACACTAATTACATCAAAAAAGTCCTTTTTTCACCTAGAAAATGTATATGTTCAGCATTTTTGTTGTAAAAAAATACACTATTTACACCAAAAAAGTCCTTTTTTTCCCTGAAAAATGTATATATTCAGCATTTTGTTGTAAAAAATACACTAATTTCACCAAAAAAGTCCTTTTTTCACTTGTAAAATGTATATATTCAGCATTTTGTTTAATTTATGGTAAAAATTAGTAAAACTCACCTATAGTGATATGATAGCCTTGAGTTATAGATTAGCTTCTTGAGCTCTTGTTCTGGACAGTTTTCTTTTTCAGCATCATCGAAGTAGAATCCATGTAGTTTGAGTCTTTATTGGTTTGGTATCATCTAAGCAGGAGAGAAAGTAATGTTGTGTAACATTGAGTCTTCATTGGTTTGCTATCATCTTATCTTCAAAATCCATGTTATTTGAGTCTTCATTGGTTTGCCATCATCTAAGTAGGTGGTAGATCTTGAAAGGAATTTTTGCTGTGTTGGAGAAGTATGCTGTCTTCAAAACTCATGTAGCTTGAGTCTTCATTGGTTTGGTATCATCTAAGTAGGTGGTAGATCTTGAAAGGAATTCTTGCTGTGTTGGAGAAGTATGCTGTCTTCAAAATTCATGTAGTTTGAGTCTTCATTGGTTTGATATGATCTAAGTAGGTGGTAGATCTTGAAAGGAATTCTTGTGAAAGGAATTTTTGCTGTGTTGGAGAAGTATGCTGTCTTCAAAACTCATGTAGTTTGAGTCTTCATTGGTTTGGTATCATCTAAGTAGGTGGTAGATCTTGAAAGGAATTCTTGCTGTGTTGGAGAAGTATGCTGTCTTCAAAATTCATGTAGTTTGAGTCTTCATTGGTTTGATATGATCTAAGTAGGTGGTAGATCTTGAAAGGAATTCTTGCTGTGTTGGAGAAGTGTGCTGTCTTCAAAATTGATGTAGTTTGAGTCTTCATTGGTGTGGCATCATCTAAGTAGGTGGTAGATCTTGAAAGGAATTCTTGCTGTGTTGGAGAAGTATGCTGTCTTCAAAACTCATGTAGTTTGAGTCTTCATTGGTTTGGTATCATCTAAGTAGGTGGTAGATCTTGAAAGGAATTCTTGCTGTGTTGGAGAAGTATGCTGTCTTCAAAATTCATGTAGTTTGAGTCTTCATTGGTTTTCAAAACTCATGTAGTTTGAGTCTTCATTGGTTTGGTATCATCTAAGTAGGTGGTAGATCTTGAAAGGAATTCTTGCTGTGTTGGAGAAGTATGCTGTCTTCAAAATTCATGTAGTTTGAGTCTTCATTGGTTTGATATGATCTAAGTAGGTGGTAGATCTTGAAAGGAATTCTTGCTGTGTTGGAGAAGTGTGCTGTCTTCAAAATTCATGTAGTTTGAGTCTTCATTGGTTTGGCATCATCTAAGTAGGTGGTAGATCTTAAAAGGAATTCTTGCTGTGTTGGAGAAGTATGCTGTCTTCAAAACTCATGTAGTTTGAGTCTTCATTGGTTTGGTATCATCTAAGTAGGTGGTAGATCTTGAAAGGAATTCTTGCTGTGTTGGAGAAGTATGCTGTCTTCAAAATTCATGTAGTTTGAGTCTTCATTGGTTTGATATGATCTAAGTAGGTGGTAGATCTTGAAAGGAATTCTTGCTGTGTTGGAGAAGTGTGCTGTCTTCAAAATTGATGTAGTTTGAGTCTTCATTGGTTTGGCATCATCTAAGTAGGTGGTAGATCTTGAAAGGAATTCTTGCTGTGTTGGAGAAGTATGCTGTCTTCAAAACTCATGTAGTTTGAGTCTTCATTGGTTTGGTATCATCTAAGTAGGTGGTAGATCTTGAAAGGAATTCTTGCTGTGTTGGAGAAGTATGCTGTCTTCAAAATTCATGTAGTTTGAGTCTTCATTGGTTTTCAAAACTCATGTAGTTTGAGTCTTCATTGGTTTGGTATCATCTAAGTAGGTGGTAGATCTTGAAAGGAATTCTTGCTGTGTTGGAGAAGTATGCTGTCTTCAAAATTCATGTAGTTTGAGTCTTCATTGGTTTGATATGATCTAAGTAGGTGGTAGATCTTGAAAGGAATTCTTGCTGTGTTGGAGAAGTGTGCTGTCTGCAAAATTGATGTAGTTTGCGTCTTCATTGGTTTGGCATCATCTAAGTAGGTGGTAGATCTTGAAAGGAATTCTTGTTGTGTTGGAGAAGTATGCTGTCTTCAAAACTCATGTAGTTTGAGTCTTCATTGGTTTGGTATCATCTAAGTAGGGGGTAGATCTTGAAAGGAATTCTTGCTGTGTTGGAGAAGTATGCTGTCTTCAAAATTCATGTAGTCTGAGTCTTCATTGGTTTTCAAAACTCATGTAGTTTGAGTCTTCATTGGTTTGGTATCATCTAAGTAGGTGGTAGATCTTGAAAGGAATTCTTGCTGTGTTGGAGAAGTATGCTGTCTTCAAAATTCATGTAGTTTGAGTCTTCATTGGTTTGATATCATCTAAGTAGGTGGTAGATCTTGAAAGGAATTCTTGCTGTGTTGGAGAAGTGTGCTGTCTTCAAAATTGATGTAGTTTGAGTCTTCATTGGTTTGGCATCATCTAAATAGGTGGTAGATCTTGAAAGGAATTCTTGCTGTGTTGGAGAAGTATGCTGTCTTCAAAACTCATGTAGTTTGAGTCTTCATTGGTTTGGTATCATCTAAATAGGTGGTAGATCTTGAAAGGAATTCTTGCTGTGTTGGAGAAGTATGCTGTCTTCAAAACTCATGTAGTTTGAGTCTTCATTGGTTTTCAAAACTCATGTAGTTTGAGTCTTCATTGGTTTGGTATCATCTAAGTAGGTGGTAGATCTTGAAAGGAATTCTTGCTGTGTTGGAGAAGTATGCTGTCTTCAAAATTCATGTAGTTTGAGTCTTCATTGGTTTTCAAAACTCATGTAGTTTGAGTCTTCATTGGTTTGGTATCATCTAAGTAGGTGGTAGATCTTGAAAGAAATTCTTGCTGTGTTGGAGAAGTGTGCTGTTGGTAGATCTTAACCAGATGTTTTATAGTCTTTGCTACTGATGCATTTTGTCTCAAACAAGAGTCCAAAGTACACATTGTGTCTACAAAATACAAAAAATTGATTGTTACAATTGATTCATTTATTTTCATTGGCTTTATATACAGCGTTTTGTCTCAAACTAGCATAAAATTTAAAAATAAATAATTAGAGCTTTCTACTAGTGTTAAATAATTATTGATATTGATTAGTTTTTACCTTATCACCGCTTAAAGCCAGATGATTTAATTAACTAAAGACAAATAATTATTTTAGCATCTCTTACCTTGATGGTCTCCTAGTAGCTGTAGTAGATGATGCTTCTCCGCTTGCTGTTGAAGAACTGGATGCTTTCTGTGTGAAAACAGTGGCTCTTAAATAGCTAAGGTTGCACTGATAAAACCCTATGAATCAGCATTTTTTCCAATGCTTTCGCGGGAATATAAACTGTTTTTTCGCGTGAATAAAAAACAGTGTTTTCGCGGGAATAAATAATTTATTTTCACGCGAATGGAAACCGTTGCTTTCGCGGGAATACAAATTTTATTTTCACACAAATACAAACCAATGTTTTCGCGGGAATAAATAATTTATTTTCAGGCGAATACAAACCGTTGCTTTCGCGGGAATAAATATTTTATTTTCACACGAATGGAAACTGTTGCTTTCGCGGGAATAAATACTTTATTTTCACGCGAATGGAAACCGTTGCTTTCGCGGGAATAAACATTTTATTTTCAGGCGAATACAAACCATTGCTTTCGCGGGAATAAATAATTTATTTTCAGGCGAATACAAACCGTTGCTTTCGCGGGAATAAACATTTTATGTTCAGACGAATACAAACCGTTGCTTTCGCGGGAATAAACATTTTATTTTCAGGCAAATACAAACCGTTGCTTTTGCGGGAATAAATAATTTATTTTCAGGCGAATACAAACCGTTGCTTTCGCGGGAATAAATAATTTATTTTCACACGAATGGAAACCGTTGCTTTTGCGGGAATAAACATTTTATTTTCAGGCGAATACAAACCGTTGCTTTCGCGGGAATAAATAATTTATTTTCAGGCGAATACAAACCGTTGCTTTCGCGGGAATAAATAATTTATTTTCACACGAATGGAAACAGTTGCTTTCGCGGGAATAAACATTTTATTTTCAGGCGAATACAAACCGTTGCTTTCGCGGGAATAAATAATTTATTTTCAGGCGAATACAAACCGTTGCTTTCGCGGGAATAAACATTTTATGTTCAGACGAATACAAACCGTTGCTTTCGCGGGAATAAACATTTTATTTTCAGGCAAATACAAACCGTTGCTTTCGCGGGAATAAATAATTTATTTTCAGGCGAATACAAACCGTTGCTTTCGCGGGAATAAATAATTTATTTTCACACGAATGGAAACCGTTGCTTTCGCGGGAATAAACATTTTATTTTCAGGCGAATACAAACCGTTGCTTTCGCGGGAATAAATAATTTATTTTCAGGCGAATACAAACCGTTGCTTTTGCGGGAATAAACATTTTATTTTCAGGCAAATACAAACCGTTGCTTTCGCGGGAATAAATAATTTATTTTCAGGCGAATACAAACCGTTGCTTTCGCGGGAATAAATAATTTATTTTCACACGAATGGAAACCGTTGCTTTCGCGGGAATAAACATTTTATTTTCAGGCGAATACAAACCGTTGCTTTCGCGGGAATAAATAATTTATTTTCAGGCGAATACAAACCGTTGCTTTCGCGGGAATAAACATTTTATGTTCAGGCGATTACAAACCGTTGCTTTCGCGGGAATAAACATTTTATTTTCAGGCAAATACAAACCGTTGCTTTCGCGGGAATAAATAATTTATTTTCAGGCGAATACAAACCGTTGGTTTCGCGGGAATAAATAATTTATTTTCAGGCGAATACAAACCGTTGCTTTCGCGGGAATAAATAATTTATTTTCACACGAATGGAAACAGTTGCTTTCGCGGGAATAAACATTTTATTTTCAGGCGAATACAAACCGTTGCTTTCGCGGGAATAAATAATTTATTTTCACACGAATAGAAACCGTTGCTTTCGAGGGAATAAATAATTTATTTTCACGCGAATGGAAACCGTTGCTTTCGCGGGAATAAACAGTTTTTATTCCCGCGAAAGCATTGGAAAAAATGCTGATTCATAGGGTTTAATCAGTGCAACTTTAGCTATTTAAGAGCCACTGTTTTCACATAGAAAGCATCCAGTTCTTCAACAGCAAGCGGAGAAGCATCATCTACTACAGCTACTAGGAGAGCATCAAGGTAAGAAACGCTAAAATAATTATTTGTCTTTAGTTAATTAAATCATCTGGCTCTAAGTGGTGATAAGGTAAAAAACAATCAATAATAATTTAACACCAGTAGAAAGCTCTAATTATTTATCTTTAAAATAAATAATAAAAACTTGTGAAAATGAACTGGTAACATTACGTTGACTGAAATAATGCCTAAAACGTCTCGCATAAATTTTGGTCTGACCAAAAATGGACTGAAAACCTTTACCTTTAGAGCGAGTACAAAATTATCGTAACTTGCTATAGCGAATATTCTAAGAAATATTTTGTTTTTTCCGTTGCTAACTTGACGTAAATATTTGTAACGGATGTCACATGATCTCAATCGGTTTTTGCCAACTGAATCACTTAGTTACTCGTAAACATTTGATACTCGCTTGATCTTTTGGTTGATAACAGCAATGTCCCAATTTGGTTTATCGTAAATATTTCAAAAACGGATATCGCGTGATTTCTGTTAGTTTTTTCTACTGAATCGCTTAGTTACTCGTAAACATTTGAAAATCGCTTGACTTTTTCGTTGATAAAACCTGTCGCAAGTATCTATTAACAAATATTACCGTGATTTCGATCAGTTTTCCTTACTAGATTACTTAGTTACTCATCAACATTTCATAATCGCTTTCATTAATAGTCGTTGCAAAGCAATGTTGTATTTGAAAATATTACTATGATTCCAATCAATTTCCTTACTGAATTACTTAATTACTCGCAGGTATTTCATAATTTCTTTCACTAATATTTACAAAGTAATATTGTAAATATATAATGCAGTAGATGCTAAATTGACACAAATTTCATTTATATGATTCTAAAACTTAACTAATGTAGTTTTTTACCAGAAATAATAATAGTTTTTAAACAAAAATCAAAAATTAACGCTGATTACATGTATGGTAAGCATAATAAGTGTAAATATATATAACTAAAAGAAATATTTATGCTCTAGATAGTTTCATACTCACACAAACTGTTTCTTCGCTACTTTATGTATATGTAGATAAAGTCAATGAAAATAAATGAATCAATTGTAACAATCAATTTTTTTGTATTTTGTAGACACAATGCCTACTTTGGACTTCTGTTTGAGACAAAACACAGCAGCAGCAAAGACTATAAAACATCTGGATAAGATCCAATTGAAGTAACTGCAGATAACTAAAGGAAAAACATGTGCAACAGCATACAGAGTGAACAAGGTGTGTGTAGATTATTACTCAGTCTCATTACACTACTATTACTAAGAATTATTGTAGGTGTTGGATAAAGGATTGAGCAGTAATGTTAATAAATTCTAACCATTGTAAATAATACTTCAACTCAAATAAAATTAATGAAAATTGAATGGAATAAAAGAATATTTCACCAAATACCCCTGTTTTCTTTTGGATATATACAAATAGATGAATATCTAGCTTCATCTATTTTTTTCATTTGAGTGCAATTATTTCCCCTCCTCTGTCCTCTTTTCCTCTCTCCTTTCTCTCAAGATACCATATGAGTTCGAATTATGTAAAAAACTATCAATACTTAAATGCCATACATTCATAATGTTTTCTATTGTAGTTATTTCCCAAATACTGTAAATTTTAACCATCTAGAGTTCTAATTTGACGATTTTCCAAGATATTTTATAGTATTCAATATACTTATTATGTAAATAACTAAAAGAAATATTTATGCTCAAGCCTCCTCTCTCTCCTCTCTCCTCTCTCCTCTACCAAATACTCCTCTCTCCTCTCTTGCAGTTATTTCCCAAATACTGTAAATTTTAACCATCTAGAGGGCTAATTTGGTGATTTTCTAACATATTTATGCTCAAGCCCCCTCTCTCTCCTCTCTCCTCCCTCCTCTACCAAATACTCCTCTCTCCTCTCTTGCAGTTATTTCCCAAATACTGTAACTGTAGATTTTAACCATCTAGAGGTCTAATTTGCTGATTTTCCAACATACTTTATAGCATTTAATATACTTATTATGTAGTAAATGTATATTATGCAATGTAAATGTAAATATATCCATAAATATGTACATAATTATCCATATATACATGAACGTATAGAAAACTAAAAAGTCTCTCTCCTCTCTCTCCTCTCTCTTCTCTCCTCTCTCTTCTCTCCTCTCTCATCTCTCCTCTCCCCTCTCCCCTCTCTCCTCTCTCTCTCTCAAGTAACCATATGAATTCGAATTATGTAAAAAAATTATCAAACTGTAAATTTTAACCATCTAGAGGTCTAATTTGACAATTTTCCAAGATATTCTATAGTATTCAATATACTTATTATGTAAATAACTAAAATTCAATGTAGATATATCTCCTCTCTCCTCTCTCCTCTCTCTATGTAGATATAAATATAGCCATAAATATGTACATAATTAACCATATATACATGAATGTATAGAAAACTAAAAAAATCTCTCTCCTCTCTCTCTCCTCTCTCTCTTTCTCTCAAGATACCATATGTATGTATGTATGCATTGATTGTCATTACAAGTTGTAGTGCTTTGTATTACTTAGTATTTACTGACTCGAGCTATATTATATAGGAAGATTTTCCTTACTTATTATGTAATCAATGTATATAATCATATTATTTCCCAAATACTGTAGATTTTAACCATCTAGAGGTCTAATTTGGTGATTTTCCAACATATTTTATAGCATTTAATATACTTATTATGTAATAAATGTATATTATGCAGTGTAAATGTAAATATAACCATAAATATGTACATTATTATCCATATATACATGAATGTATAGAAAACTAAAAAGTCTCTCTCCTCTTTCTCCTCTCTCCTCTCTCTTCTCTCCTCTCTCATCTCTCCTCTCCCCTCTCCCCTCTCTCCTTTCTCTCTCTCAAGTAACCATATGAATTTGAATTATGTAAAAAATTATCAAAACTTGAATGCTGTATGAGTTAGAGTTATGTATAGAATTATCAAAACTTAAATGCCATACATTCAAAATCTATATGCCATATAAGTTTAAGTTAAGTAAAAAAATAATCAAAACTCAAATGCCACTTAAATGCCACTTAAATGCCACTCAAATGCCCCTCAAATAAAATACAATATAAACTCGGCGAATTCATCCAACGCCGTAACCCATTGCATAACCCCAGATAATGACCCCACAAAAAAACACTTGGTAGGGAGATCTGCTCATATATTACTACTTATACTTCACATGATTATCTATACAAAGTTTAGTAAGTTGGTGTAACAATGGAACAGTAGTAACCACGTAGCTGTGGGTTGTTGATGAGACAAAGTTTGCAATGTTTGCACATCATTTCGCAAAGAAAGGGATACAGGAGATTCATATTCTGTATTTTGGTAGTTCCTGACAGGTGGCAACAGGTGGTAACAGGTGGCAACAGTTCCAATACCAATCAACAAAGAAATTGGTTGAACTTGAATTTGTTCTTATTACAGAATGGATCAATATTTGTATCGACTGCCCTCATTGAAAAGAGATCTGAAGAGGAAATCGGGTTTTTGCTAGCTCGGTCAATCGCACGTATTGTTTTGGACCAGCCAGTAAGTGGTTTGCTCACGCTATATTTAGCACCACATGACACCACATCCCATGGCACCACATCACATGACTCATGGCATTCTATTGCAGAGAGAGACATATGCATACAAGCTAATAACTGACCTGACAACATTCACAGTATTCTCCGCCATTGGAGTTGTCCAGGAACCAGTACTTGGAATTTTTTCACTGATAGCTTTTGATTCACTTCTTGCTGTAAGTATATGATATATATAATAGTGTCATGCTTATGTTTTATAACTATAGTATGTCTATTTAATATCATTCATACTTTTTGCGGATATATAATCATTAAAATTGGGCATTAAGCTGTTATGATTTTGTGGCTTTGTTTCGTATAGTGATTATTTATCGGTTTTGCAGTGGTTCCACACAATACCGACGATACGTAGAGAGATAATCACTGCTGATAATTATGCAATCGACTTTGCTGCCAGGGTTTGTACTAGATAAGCTCTGTTATTATGAGGAGTGATATTGTATTATAAGGAGTGGTATTGTATTATAAGGAGTGATATTGTATTATAAGGAGTGGTATTGTATTATAAGGAGTGGTATTGTATTATAAGGAATGGTATTGTATTATAAGGAGTAGTATTGTATTATAAGGAGTGATATTGTATTATAAGGAGTGGTATTGTATTATAAGGAGTGGTATTGTATTATAGGGAGTGATATTGTATTATAGGGAGTGGTATTGTATTATAAGGAGTGGTATTGTATTATAAGGAGTGATATCGTATTATAAGGAGTGATATTGTATTATAAGGAGTGATATTGTATTATAAGGAGTGATATTGTATTATAAGGAATGGTATTGTATTATAAGGAGTAGTATTGTATTATAAGGAGTGATATTGTATTATAAGGAGTGGTATTGTATTATAAGGAGTGGTATTGTATTATAAGGAATGGTATTGTATTATAAGGAGTAGTATTGTATTATAAGGAGTGATATTGTATTATAAGGAGTGGTATTGTATTATAAGGAGTGGTATTGTATTATAGGGAGTGATATTGTATTATAAGGAGTGATATTGTATTATAAGGAGTGATATTGTATTATAAGGAGTGATATTGTATTGTAAGGAGTGATATTGTATTATAAGGAGTGGTATTGTATTATAAGGAGTAGTATTGTATTATAAGGAATGGTATTGTATTATAAGGAGTAGTATTGTATTATAAGGAGTGGTATTGTATTATAAGGAGTGGTATTGTATTATAAGGAGTGGTATTGTATTATCAGGAGTGATATTGTATTATAAGGAGTGATATTGTATTATAAGGAGTGATATTGTATTATAAGGAGTGATATTGTATTGTAAGGAGTGATATTGTATTATAAGGAGTGGTATTGTATTATAAGGAGTAGTATTGTATTATAAGGAATGGTATTGTATTATAAGGAGTAGTATTGTATTATAAGGAGTGATATTGTATTATAAGGAGTGATATTGTATTATAAGGAGTAGTATTGTATTATAGGGAGTGGTATTGTATTATAAGGAGTGGTATTGTATTATAGGGAGTGATATTGTATTATAAGGAGTGGTATTGTATTATAAGGAGTAGTATTGTATTATAAGGAATGGTATTGTATTATAAGGAGTAGTATTGTATTATAAGGAGTGATATTGTATTATAAGGAGTGATATTGTATTATAAGGAGTGATATTGTATTATAAGGAGTAGTATTGTATTATAAGGAATGGTATTGTATTATAAGGAGTGGTATTGTATTATAGGGAGTGATATTGTATTATAAGGAGTGGTATTGTATTATAAGGAGTAGTATTGTATTATAAGGAATGATATTGTATTATAAGGAGTGGTATTGTATTATAGGGAGTGATATTGTATTATAAGGAATGGTATTGTATTATAAGGAGTAGTATTGTATTATAAGGAGTGATATTGTATTATAAGGAGTAGTATTGTATTATAAAGAGTGGTATTGTATTATAAGGAGTGGTATTGTATTATAAGGAGTGGTATTGTATTATAAGGAGTGGTATTGTATTATAAGGAGTGATATTGTATTATAAGGAGTGATATTGTATTATAAGGAGTAGTATTGTATTATAAGGAGTGATATTGTATTATAAGGAGTGGTATTGTATTATAAGGAGTGGTATTGTATTATACGGAGTGGTATTGTATTATAAGGAGTAATATTGTATTATAAGGAGTAGTATTGTATTATAAGGAATGATATTGTATTATAAGGAGTGGTATTGTATTATAGGGAGTGATATTGTATTATAGGGAGTGGTATTGTATTATAAGGAGTGGTATTGTATTATAAGGAGTGGTATTGTATTATAAGGAGTGATATTGTATTATAAGGAGTGATATTGTATTATAAGGAGTGATATTGTATTATAAGGAGTGATATTGTATTATAAGGAGTAGTATTGTATTATAGGGAGTGATATTGTATTATAAGGAGTGATATTGTATTATAAGGAGTGGTATTGTATTATAAGGAGTAGTATTGTATTATAAGGAGTGGTATTGTATTATAAGGAGTGGTTATTGTATTATAAGGAGTGGTATTGTATTATAAGGAGTGGTATTGTATTATAAGGAGTAGTATTGTATTATAAGGAGTGATATTGTATTATAAGGAGTAATATTGTATTATAAGGAGTAGTATTGTATTATAAGGAATGATATTGTATTATAAGGAGTGGTATTGTATTATAGGGAGTG